>CACRXK020012908.1:0-14565 GCA_902702795.2 Paramuricea clavata
TTGGTAAGTTTCTTTCTACTTTGTACCAATTGCATAAATTTCTTGTCCAATATTTCCGTTCGGTTTAAATTTCTAATTGAGCATCTGGCTTAAAACGGAGAAATTAAAGGTTTTAATTTTGAGCCCCTCTCGGTTTAGGTTGCCTCGGCAGTTTCAAGTAAATAGTACACATTATAATACTAAATTGAACGGCGCGACTTTTTTATTTTCTTGGAAAATTTTTTTTCTCAAACACATGTACTGATACTAATGTATTTTACAACTGTGCCAATCATGCAAATGATAATTAATTTATACAATATTGCAAAAGTTGTTAGGCATACAATTTGAACTGTTTATATATATATATATATATATATATATATATATATATATATATATATATATATATATATAGTGCGTCAGTGTTTGGAGCATGATGATTTACATAATATTATTAAGTCTAACGGTTTTCTTTTACTTTTTACTACAGGTTTAAATCCAACTTAACACTTTTAGTTTTTCGTCAAGTTGAGGCATATTGAATGGCACGACAATAATTCAGAAGCTGCAATTTTCATCCCTTTTGAACACTTCTTTCATGCAGGTTCATGCATTGTAAGAACCAAATTAATTAATACGGTTTATAGATTCACACGAAGAATGGAGGTTTTGCATGCAAACGGACACAAATTCGGCCATTTCGCTTTGTTTACGTATTTTATTGGTACGGTCCTCTAGCTGTCGGCATGCTTCACTCGTTTCAGGCTTCGCGATTGCTCACAACAGCCAGAAGCAGCTTGAATAGGGTTCTGTTTGTTTGGTTCATGAGAACGAGGAGGAACAAAATTGAAACGGATTTTAACGATATGCATGTTGCCAAAAATATAAACCATCGAATCATGCAGTTGGGAAAAGCATAAAATCCAAATTGCCATTCTCACTATTTATCTTAATTGAAAATTTTTGTTTCTGATGGCACGACAGTATTCAAATTAAGTCTCTATTCAAATCCATTATAAAACACAATGCAATACAATACAATACAATAAATTTTATTTAACGAGGGTAGCACCAATTACAGTAACGTATTCTCCCTAGTGGCCCTCAAAATTATACAGAAATATGTTATCGTAAAGAAATTTAAATGTACTAGTAAATAAAAATAAAAAGATGATAAAACACACTATTAATAAAATAATAAGTTTATATGTGAGTTAATATAATCTTTGAACTTTGAAATTGTCAACTGTGTATTTGGAAAAGGGTATATTGTGCAACTTCAATTTCATTACTTTAAAATAATGTATACCATTCTTCTCTTCACCCAATGTTTTCCAATATTTTAATGTTGAATAGAAAAATGTTCTTTTCAGAGCATTGGTTTTAGGCTTCAGAATACGATACTCATTTTTGTTCTCAAACTATATTGATGTTGGAATCGGAAAGTTGCTAAATTCGTTGTTAGATATTCTGGAGTTTGACCATTGATAATTTTTTGCAAGAGACAAATTTTTTTTATAACAAACATTTGGTCGATTGGGAGCCACTCTAATTCTTGGAAATTCTCAAAAGATCTTGATGTTGAATGGCTATCCAAAATTAGTCTTGCACAACGTTTTTGCAATTTGAAAAGATCATCGATGTTACCCTGACTACAACTGCTCCAAACAGAATAGCAGTGCTAGTATTCAAACAATTGCTAGATGCTTGCATTATATAACATTAGACGGTAGTGATTTTCTCACTCTAGCTAAGACAGCTTTTCTTTTGAGCAATTTCTGATGTAATTTTTCAATATGGGTAGACCAAGTGAGATGGTTATCGATATACACTCCCAAAACACGCTCAGATTTTACCTGGGTTATTGGTTCCCCATCAAAAGTTAGATTGAGGCTTTGACTCAAGGAGTTAGCTAATTTCTGACAACTACAAATAATGCTATACTTTGTTTTCGATTGATGTAGTTTCATTTTATTATCTTTAACCCATGTTGAGACGTCGATAAGATCAGGCTTAAGTTTCTCCTCAACTTCAGGTAAGGTGGAACCTGAAGCGTAGAGAGTGGAGTCGTCTGCATAAAGGCCAATGTTATTGGCAAGTGCTAAAGGTAAGTCATTAATAAATATTAAAAATAAAGCAGGGCCCAAGATACTTCCTTGAGGCACGCCGGATTCGATAAGAAGCGGCTTTGATAACATTCCATCAATGCATACCTTTTGAGATCTTCCATCTAAATAACTTTGAAACCATTTCAGAGTGTTAAAATCAAGACCACATATTTCTAGTTTCCTTAGGAGCAATGCATGATCCACTACATCAAAAGCTTTGCGCAGGTCGATCATAACTACTCCCGTAAAGAGTCCTTTGTCCATTGCTTCGAGTCAGTCAATCCATCTGTTAATTTGAGAAGAATAGTTTCGCAAGAATGGCTAGTACGAAAATCTGATTGGTACTTATGTAGTAAGCCATGTTCTGTGAAGTAAGTCATAAGTTTTTTACAAACATATTTCTCAAGTATCTTCGACAGAACAGAAAGAACAGATATAGGCCTGTAATTGTCGGGATTGGCTTTGATTCCTTGTTTGTGAATTGGTGTAACTCAGGCTAATTTCAATTCAGTTGGCACTTGGCACCGTGCCATTGATTAAACTGCAGTTGAATATCTTGGTTAGACTGGGTGCAATTGCTGATGCAATAATTTTCAACAGATGAGAACTCAAACCGTCAAGTCCAGTTGCTACATGCGATGGCAGTGATCTAACCAATTCTAAAACTTCACTTTCTGTTACTGTTGGTATACTTAAATTATATGAGTTAATGCCTTTTTGAAGCCTAACGAAGTTTTCCAATTTGGTAAATTCAGGATAAGTCGAGTTGTTACTTTCGATGATGTTGTTAGCAACAGCGACAAAATGCTCATTGAATAGGTTAGAGATCTCTTCAGGGGTAGTATACATTGTCCCATCTTTTTCAAAGGTTTTCACTTTGCCTGATTTTGTTGCTTTAGTAGGGAAAATTTTCTTTAAAGTTTTCCAGAGAACCTTTGAATCAAATTTGTTGTTTTCAATTTCATTAACAATGTTATCTTTCTTTGCTTTCTCCACAAGACGGACTACTTTATTTCTGGCAGGCTTGAAGGTATCCCTTTGTATCTGGCCTTTTTGTAATTTTTTCTTAAATTCGTCGAGCTCGTCAATAGTAGTAAGCATTTCATCGTTAATTTAAATTAAGCCACGTTGGTTTTTTTAAAGATTTAACCCTGAGTGTTTTCAGCGGAGCATGTCGATCAACCGTGTTTGTAACCAACTCACCCAGGTTGACAACATTTCATCCAGGTCGTTTTCAAAAGTATCAAGAATACTCCATGGAACTTCATTTAAATCTGAAATAAATTTGTTAATATTTACTTTTTTTAATGGTCGGTATGTGATCGTAAGATGTCCATTTTTGTTAGCTTTTAAATTTGCATTTAGTTTACGAACTAAGATGTGGGATTATAATCACTGAGGCCCAAAGTAGGAGATGATATATCAAGAATATGCTTAGGATGTGTACTGTAATGATGATCAATTAGAGTACTTGAGTTTTCGGTGATGCGTGTCGGGTTCATTTGCATTTGTTTTAAACCTTGGTTTTGCATTAAGCAAACTAATCGATTTGTATCACTTGATGATTTATTAAGCAAGTCAATGTTGAAATCACCAACTACATGAACTTCCTTATTTTCGGCCGAAATTGGGTCGATGCTGTTCGAAAAGTAGTCGAAAAACGAAGTGTTGGAGTTCGGAGGACGATATATGCATGAAAGAAGCATTGAAGCACAACGGTGCTGTTTAAGTTCCAAGCAAATCTGCTCGATTTGATCAGCCTCTAAGTCTCTCCTTCTTTCAGAATGTAACGACTGATGTTTGTAAATAATGATATACCACCACCTCCAGCTACTCCACGGTCTTTCCGAAAGACATTAATATATCCCGACATTATGAGTCCGACCACGATTCGTCTAACCAAATTTCAGCACGAACTAATATAAGAATTGATTGAGCGTATAAAAGCAGTTTAATTTGTTCAAGTCTGTTTTTTATTGATCGCACATTAAGCTGCATTATTTTAAGGCCCTTGTTTGGAAGACCAAAAGCAGCAACAGGGGCGAAGTCACTGTTAATCGTCATGCTAGTTTGAACGCTGTACGAGATATAATATACATGACAAAATTACTGCAATCTGATTGGTTAAGAGGAGTGCAATCATTTCATTAATTATTTATCTTCTGTAATCAGTGGTAAATACTGCAATTTCATTGGTTTACAGGAATGCGATTTGAGCATTAATCGCACCTTTTTTGAGCTGTAATCGCACTCTTGTCTACAGCCAATGAAAATCAGTCTAGTATTTACAACTAGCCAATCAGCATTCAGGATACAAACTTTGAATTTTATTTTCTTTATTGCTGTAAAAAATTTCAAAATGGAGGAATTCACAAATTTTGACCTTTTAATTTTTAAATCAGCCCTCGAAAACCGTCGAAATTGAGGTCGGAAAAAAAATGCCGACCTAAACCTGACCTAGCTCGGTACATCTCGGCATTGTTTAAAATCTGTTTCCATGTCTTGGAGCACTAGTAGCCTGCACTAGTAATCACATATTTACGAATCATTAAAAAGTATAAATGTCACGAAGCCTTTTCTTTTAGAGTTTTACCTAAATTATATCATAAATATACCCGTTAATTCTTAAACCTTACACCAAAGTGCATCGAATTCTATAATCGCTGACTTTTTAACAGCTATAAGCACCAAAAAAGATTATTACTTTGGCTGAATTAAGGTCAGCAAAACATTGCCGACATGGGAGGTTGATAGGTCGGCATTTTAATACTGTAGGTCGGCATTGCCGAATGCAGATCTCGTTTTCGAGGATTGTTAAAACATATATTTTCTGACGAAAATGACCTACCTGTTCATCCAGCAGAAGACACCGAACTAAACACAACCAGGAGTTATATTTCAATCCAATTCAGATGATTAATTGGACTAAAGAACTTCACTATTTTGAACAAACATGGCTTCCCAATTGTGTGTTGATTGTTGAATAATTTAAACAAATGTTGTCGTGTGATTATACCGGAAATAATGCCCGGAAGTTAATAATATGTTAATTTGATTATATATGATAAACAATAATTCAAAATTGTACTATTTCACTAAGAATTGTCGTCACAAAAATTTAATAATTATATTGAACTTCAACAAATTGTATTTTTCTCCTTTTCCCCCTTAAACAGTTTGATTACAGAAGATAAATAATTAATAAGTAATAGAACGAATTAAAGTCGTACTATTAATGCCATAATCATACTCGTGATTAACAAATCAACCTCCCGCTACGCGGTCGGTTGATTTTGTAATCACTCGTATGATTATGGCATTAATAGCACTCCTATTCGTTCTATTACCATCATTAATAGCACTCTCCAGGAGTGCAATTAATAATTTTCGTGATGCCTGGGGGGAGCGGGAAATCAAAATAACAAAAATCCAATATGGCGGCGAAATTTGTCTTACAAACGTGGACGAATTTAACAAAATTTTGGCACCAGAATGAGTTTAAAAAACATAGTGTGACAAAAAGAGCGTGTGGAAAATACCTGGAAGTAGTTTTAAGAAATAATCTCGGCGGGATGCAGCAAAACGTGACTATGTAAGTCTGTAACATAATTTATAAAGATTTTCTTACTCTAAAATATGTTGTTTGGTTTGAATCATGTGTTCTAGTTTAAGTTATGTGTCTTTATGAGTTTATGACCATTTCCAAGTTTGATTATGCATGCAAATTGTTTACAAAACAATTGAAAACTACTGGCAAAATGTAGTTGAATTTTAAAGAAAGCGCGATTTTGTCATTCATATTATTAATAATGCACTAGTCAATTGAAACCCCGGCCCCCTGACCCCCGGGACAGGGCGGGAAATTAACGGGGCAATGGCCGTGGGTTAACACGGTCTTTATGCACCATTTTCCCCGGTGTATAGGGTAAATAAGAAGTAAATTTATTAGCCGGGACAATAGCCGGGACTTTAACATGCGGCTGATATGAAAGTGAACTCGAACGAGTTTATTCTCTTGGCAACATGGCGGAATCTTCGAAATCAGAGAATTGTTTCCTCATATTGCATAGTTTTTCTTAAAAAAAGGGAATATATTTTCACTTTTTATATATTCCTGATGATGACTGCAAGATATTCGAAACGCAGATTATTCAGTATTTTTTGATGCGGATCAAAGTTTGAGATCAAGAATTGCCTTCACATTCAACGATTTCCCTTTTACCAAGTCATGAAAATTTGCAAAGTGCCTGGGCCATAGGGGCGGTAACTTTAACAGTCAATATTCGCCAGGTAGCGGGAAAATTACCAAAATTTACCATTGTCAAAATGTTAATTTCCCCGCCCTATCCCGGAGGTCGGGGGGCCGGGGTTTCAATTGACTAGTGCATAAATAATCACATGGGTAAGTCGTGCAAATAATGATTAACACTACTCGTGATTTTTGAAAAATGTGCCAAATTGTATTCGTCTCGGCGGCTCGTGAAATTTTGGCACATTTTTCAAAAATTACTCGTAGTGTTAATCATAACAGAAACAGAAACTGTAATACTCAACAGAAACCTCGGTAATTCAGACTAGCTACAGACATGATCTTGAATGTCATTGACAAGAAACACCTAACTGCGATTGTGTTACTCGACATGAGCAAAGCATTCGATTGCATAGATACCACGACTCTGCAGATTAGTAAGTTAGAAGATGTTGTTGGCGCGTCTTGTCAGGCGATACAATGGTTCCAAAGCTATCTAACATCCATGTATCAAGTAGTAAGAATACAAGCAACCTTATCCGAGCCTTGAGAGGTAAAGAGTGGAGTACCTCAGGGAAGTATACTTGGGCCACTTCTGTTTAGTATTTATGTGAAAGATTTGCCATCAGTTCCACAACAATGCTCTCCCTATTCTTATGTCGATGACACAAAACTTTTAATGTCGTTTTCTCTGCAACAGCAACAAAGAGCTGTCTCAGAAATAAATCAAAATCTCTTGCGAATACGTAACTGGTGTTTTGATAACAAGTTACTGTTAAACCCAGAAAAAACTAAGGCCATGATATGCGGTAGCAGATAGATGAGAGCAAAACTTCCTAATTTACGCCTCTCACTTCTCGGTAAAGAAATCATTCCTGTGACAAGCGCCAAAGATCTCGGCGTAATCTTGAACCAGATCTGGTCTGACGTTCGACAACCATGTACAAGCCACTATCTCCTCATGTATGTCTCGTTTAGGTCAAATAAACCGCGTGAAACATTGTTTTGACAAACACACATTAACAATTATTATTAACTCTCTAGTTTTTTCAAAATTATATTAATGCTCTACAGTCTGGAGCAACACTTCCCAAACAAATTTAAATAAGGTACAGGTAGTGCAGAACTTTGCTTGTCGAATAGTTAGTGGAGTTGGCAAACACGATCATGTCACTCCAATCCTGCAAGAACTAAAGTGGCTTCCAGTTCGACAGTATTTATATTTTCGTGATGCAGTCATGGCATTTAAATGCATGACAGGAAACGCACCTGCATGCCTAACTGAACAGTTTGTGAGACGAGGTGACATTTCATCTCGCGTTACTTACTAGGAACTCGAGCATGATTGATACTTCTTTATTACAGAACAGCAACTGGTCAACGATCTTTCAAATTCAGAATGGCCACAATTTGGAATTCCTTAAAACCAGAACTTAGGGCCTGCGAAACAACGAAAGACTTCAAAAATGTTTTAAAACAGAGACTTGTAGAAACATTTAATAGGACCAATCTTAAGAAATCTTGATGTAAATAGCATATATATTTGTGTAGTACTACCACGTATGTGTGTGACTGTGTGTTGTTATGTGTGTGTCTCTATTATTATGGTGTATAAAAAATTTAGATCAATTATGTAAAATTTCGCTGAAAAGCCTTTTAAGGGATGTGAAATAAAAATACAATATAATACAATTGCACTCCTTCCTGTGTGATTACCTATACATATTGTACCATGATATGTTTGCAAGATACAGTAATAAAAGTATGTCTATTTTACATGCATCTTGCCTTGATGTGTTTGATTTTGAAAGTAGATATTGAAAACGCATTTATTCTACATAATGTTTTAGATTACAATCATTAACTTGCAACAATTTAGGTCGTAATTAGAATAAAGGCAGCACTTTGGGGCGTCATGCAGCTTATTGCAAAAGACGAAACAGAAAATTATGCCTTTTAAATTAATTAACTGGTAAACATTAAAAACATTTCACTCACGAAAGCTCAATTTTACTTTAAGTATAATAAGATGCGACATATAATTGTCTTTCAATAATTAAGCTAAAGCAAAAGTAGAGTCAAATTATGCTAAAATACGAGGTGATTGAAACCCAAGAATTTCTAGAGTTAATTTATTCAGTGATTTAAATTTATCAAATTCATTGATGCTGTCCTCAGTTACTTTATTGATAATAATAATAGTTAGTGTAGCACTGACGTATAGCTTGGGTTTTATACATTGAAGGAGAAAAGGGAGAAATTGAGGAAGGACAGAAGCAATTTTACTCTGCCCTCGGTTCAACAACTTATCGTCGATGGTTTGTTTATTCATTAAACTGATGTAACACTTCACAGTATAGCAATTTAATCAACATGCACATGGAAGTTACAGTACATTACAGAATTACGAAATTACAATTTCTTCAAAGTGGGGCATAATTTTTCCCAGGTGCTATGCAGGCCGAAAGACATGCAGTTTTTAATTGTTGAACAACTAAATTAATTAGTGTGCGTGATAATCAGCGTGCTGACTTTTGCGTAGACAGCCTAAACCAAAGCCAGTTTTCTATAATTAATTCAGAGAATCCTAATAATTACCGGACCTCAAACTTTAAAAGCTAGCTGTGTTATAGTCAACAATAACTGTGCATGTGCATCCCTGAATTGAAGTGACTAGTGACTAGTCCACATCTTCAAAAGATAAATAGAGATATCAGATTTGACTTTATTACTGCTATTACTACCATTAACCAATCAGATAAGTTTAATCTACCCAATCAAAGAATCGAATGCAGTTGCCAGTGATATGTAGCAGTAGTGGTAGTGGAAGTAAAATGTGAACCTTTAATTCTATATGGATTTCAAATATACCAATACATATACATTGCTATACTTGTATAATCAAAAGCTATTATATTCATTTATGATATCAAAAAAATTGATATGATTATGTTTAAAGTAATACTAATTATAAAACAATATTAATAACTTGAAAATTATTTATGCAGGACATTGAATATATCATGTACGTTGTAGTGTGCATTTTGAATCTCTAAAAATTCCTTGACGCTATTTTCCCAGAAAACAGGGTAAATGTGACACAGGTTGCAGGTATTAGGTCGGATGTCCACCATTGTAAATACCATTCAGTGAACTGGTCTCGAGCTCCAGGACAAATATCAGAAAATTTTCAGCTGCCTTTCAAGCTCCGAAGTTTTTTAATACTCTCGAAGCTGATATTCGTGATACGCCAAGTGTTTCCTTATTCCTAGCCTGTGTAGATTAAAGAAATTTCATTGAAGCCTTCAGAAGATAATTATGGCAACAATTAGGGCAGGAGCCAGACAGCAGAGTTGGGCAATTTTTGACCAGATCTTGGGGGTATATGAAAGGTATAATTAAGTGCATGAGCAAGAGAACAAAATAATGAAATTTTGAAATTTGGGGCCGGTGTTTTCGAAAGGGTGCTCCTTTTCCCTGAAAAATCTCTGAGACGTCTCTGCATGACCGAAGACATTAATATTTCAAAGGAATCTCTATGCTCTGAACTGCAATCGTTATGTACTAGTTAAAACATGAGCAGCCGATCTTTATCTGATAAACGACCCATCTTCTGAGTTCATTGGTGAAGTAATTTAAAAAATAAACATCGTCTAAGACGAGAAAATCAAAGCCGAAGTTTATGTATATCAGTTTATGTAAAAAAACAAAGAGTTTTGCATGGATGGAATCACTTTGAATATTTAAAGTGGGGTGACATTCCTTTATGTACAGCATTTTGTAGACAACACAATCGAACTTGTTCTGACGTGAAATTGGCTTCATTAAGCAAATCCTTATAGTTCCCATATTAATTTGGACAAACTAATAATATTATATAATAATAATCATGAGAGAGTAGAACTTTACTGAGAATCTGACAATTATATAGGCCATAGTCTGACCATGTGTGATTCTCAATTTTTAAACTACAAATTCTGTTGTGATATATAATATATAAATAGCATTCTAAATATATTGTACAGCTATTACTGTAACAAATTAACTAGAGGCAACCGCATTTCGATATTCGCAAGAGTGTTAAATATCAAAATTCATCGGCATCTGCTAAATTGTGACAAAAAAATTCTTCTAGATATTCTCAAATTCATACTCTACCTTTTACCTGATGTAAATCACCAAAAATAGTACAAGAAACATAACTCTACCGCCATATTTTAGAAATCATGATTTTTGGTAGTCACTACCAATGGGAGTTTTAATGATATACTGAAATACTCCCAGATTCTGGATTTGCTGGCACATATAACCAGCGTCTACCAGAGACTCGCCCGTTTTGCGGGTCATATTAAGAAAAATTAAGTTTTCAGTATTCTTGATACATTCATAGTCTGATATTTTCAAGACAAGTGCCAGCAAATTTAATTAGGACCAGAAGAGCAACCCCTGACAGTCAAAATATTTCGCTGTTAAAAGTGTTTGGTGGCCCAAAATTTTACGAAATTATCAGATTAATTAAAAACGTCTAACTGAAAGAAGCGATGAAAACATCTAACTGAAAGAACCGACGAATAGTTGAAGTATATCAGGTTTTAACCTTTCACGAGGAATTCCTCGTGAAAGGTTAAAACCTGATATACTGCAACTCTTCATCGCTTCCCTCAGTTGGAAGTTTTAATTTCTCAGGCCGGCGACACAAATATTTCTGCACCACCTTTCTCATTGGGAGAAATTGCGTGAAATATGTCTTAACCCCGCCGTGACGATCCTGTCGACTAGCATACGTTGCGACTAACACAAAGTATGAAATATTTTCAATAATAAAAAGAATTTAAGGAAATACTAGCATGTATGCATTGCAACGATGACGTGTTTTTCATTGTTGTTGTAGAGCTATGCTGATTGGACGATCAACAATGAACCTGAAATATTATATCTTCTATTTATTAATCATTCCGCGCATAGTTTTGGTAATTACACAAGGCCAAGCAGGTGAAAGTTTGAATTTTTGTTTCAATTCAACACTAGAAGGTAGGTAACATGACTACTAACTTGCTTGCGAAAGACATCGATTAAAACTTTATCACTAGCTCCTTGTAGAGTACTATCCATCCTGTACCAACCTATACATGTAATTTATTAAAACTGATTTGGTTATCATGATTTTTCTGTGTTGATGTAATGTACTCAGGTGAATATGATGCTTGTGATGTTCCTTTGAGTGTATATCCACACCGGGCAAGCTTGAAAAATATGCCTGACCACGGTGGGAATCGAACCTACCAACTTTGGAATACTAGCCCAATACTCTGCCAACTGAGCTACGCGGTCTGGTCGGTTCGAGTATTCACATACTCGAACCGATTAGATCGCGTAGCTCAGTTGGCAGAGCATTAGGCTAGTATTCTTTCAAAGGTCGTAAGTTTGATTCCCACCGTGGTCAGGCATGTTTTCAAGCTTGCCCGGTGTGGATATACACTCAGAGTAACATCACAAGCATCATGATTTGGTTATATTCGCCAGGTTTCAGACTTAACACAACAGTTTGGCTGAATAAACGCGTTTCCGAATGGATAGAATGCATTATGGAATGCGTCAAGGAGCCATGTTGTCGGTCAATCAACTACAAAAAGATCTTTCAGAATGAACCAAATTGTGAAATGTTACATGATGTGATCTACAATATATCTGAGAAACTATTGGAGAAAAACTCTTCCACCTATGATTATGTTTATCTGGTTGACCCGCAAAAGGTATAAATTGCCTGTAGAGAGCAGATTACGTGTGCTTTCAGGAAATTCTGACATAAGGAAATATATGAAAAATAAAACCGTTGTGTATCCCATAACGCTACTAGTGTAGTGCAGGTTTTCGTATACGTTTGGTAAAACGTAAGCGAACTGTTTGAGTACAACATTTATAAAAGTCGTGCTGAAAATTTCTTTCACATTTTCACGTTTTTATTTTAGCAGCCTGGTGGCATGAATATTCATTCAGGAGCGCAGAGTTGCTGTCTCAAATTTAATGGACAGATTTAGATCAAGGACGCGAACGTCAAAGACGACGTGAAAATGACATAAGAATGGCGTGGCATATATCCGCATCACAGAATAGAAAATAGACCAGTAGCCTCACTTAGTCAAAATTATGTCCGAGATTTTTTATGCGAAGCGCGAGCCAGCAAGTGTAATCACGACGCCATCAAACGCGAGCAACGCCATCAATTGTCATCACTAGGTAATAAAGATTGCTGTTTTAACCGTTTTTAAATGCCACAGGTCCAAATAATGGGTCATGGCAACAGGAAGACACAACGTAAAAAACAAAAGCATAAAATATTTGCACAATAATTCAGTGCAGAATATGCAGCGTACACTTTGAGCATGTTTTACGAATTTCAAGAAAAACCGTTGATTTGAGGAATTGACGCTGACGAACGCTGACGTGATGTTCGCAGCAAGTGTCACACACGTCATCTAGCGTTATCTAGCGTGCGAAATTCGTGATCCGCAAGTGTTAAGGAAAGGTGTACAGTGAGGCTTCTGGTCTATTTTCAATTCTGTGTCCATATACATGAGCACAGCACGCCATTTTCTCGCCGTCTTTGACGTCCGCGTCCTCGATCGAAATCTGTCTAATACCACTTCATGCCCACGAAGTATAATAAATTGCTCAAAGGCATCGCTTGAACTGATCGCCTTATAATTACCAGAATACTGGAATTGCATTTTCAAAGTATGACAATTTTAGCAATTTGAAATCAATATCCTGAAAAAGGGATCTATTAAACGAACGTTTACACACCGACACGACCATTAATTGGGCCGATTCAGCTTAAGTAAACAATATTTGAAACGCTGTCACGACATCGTCAACGGACAACACAACCTCGTTTCCAGGGCCTTTTTTGAAAATGCGACGAAGGGAAAAGGCCCTGGCAACGGCTGGCTTTCAAAACCACGAATCGTCAAAACCACGAATCGTGGTTTTAAATAAATTAACGATAAAATTAAATATGCGAAATGAAAATCCAAGATGGCCGCACAACGTAAGAGTGTTCACAAAATGTAAGTGTTCAGAGCCATAGAGATTATAAATAACGCTGGAGCAGGCATCGAGTTTAAAAATTGGGAAACGCAGCTAATGGGGGGCAATTTAAGTCCCGGATATAAAATCGTGCTCTCATTAGCTGCAGATTTGAAACTCGTCACCAATGGGAACTCGAATACACATCCGGGACTTGAATTTGCCCCCTAATAGTTTTACTGAATTAAGATTACAATGCCTCCTCTAGTGTTATTTATAATCTCTATGTTCAGACCGGCTTAAAAATGCGTTTGTTCTTGGAAATGTTTCCTTTTTTTGCCACAAACTTATTCGAAATCAAATTATTCAGCTTTTATTACATAGGAACTGTGTAGTTGCCATTCTTCCAACTTTGTTCGTTCGCTAAACAAAATTAACAGCTGAAATATTCGAAAAATAGATTTAGTATTACGACAAATGTTCTCCAGCTGGACAGGCTTGCCTAAGAGGACACGGAAAATGTTTTGAACTGGGTATGTTAATTAAACCTGCACTGTAAATTTCAGGGAGTAAAAATTGCCCCAAAATATGGGGTAACATGGTTGTCCAATGAACGCCCCGATTTTTTCGGGCGATTTTTACCCCTCCCAAATGGGGTAATTTTTACTCCACTCTTAAGGAGTAATTTTTACCCCATATAAAAATAGGTGTAATTTTTACTCCACTGTTACGGGAGTAATTTTTACCCCATAGTTTTCTATGGGGTAAAAATTACTCCCGTGAGAGAGGTGTAAAAATTACCCCTATCTTTATAGGGGTAATTTTTCCACCTCTGTTACGGGAGTAATTTTTACCCCATAGAAAGTAGGGGTAATTTTTCTCCCCAAAACAACACTGCAAGGGAAGCAAATTAGCATGTGCAAATGATGCGCATGCATTACTTACACGAATCGCCTTAATACAACATAATAAACATATCACTCAAATAACAATCAATAAATGCTATATTTGAGAAATTCATAAGTGAATTGATTATTACTTAATTAAACTACATCTAATACAATATAATCATGCAGTCAAATACATGCAGTGCAATTAATAAACCATAGACCAATATCGGGTTTTTTTTTATTTAAACAATATTTAGAAACGTTTACCCCAAGAGCTTAGAACTTATCGGGGGTCGGGGGGGGGGGGGGG
>CACRXK020012909.1:0-14565 GCA_902702795.2 Paramuricea clavata
CTATCTTCCAGGTGTAATTTGGCAGAATGACAAAACCAACAAATTTTCAATATGGGGTTGGGAATTACTTTGACTGGTGCATAAATTCATAATAGCATAACAATTGACTTTTGTAAAAGGTGGTACGATCTGCTTATATCTCTGAAATGATCCTACCAGCCTACATTCATATATTCACCTGGCTGTATCACTACATTTTAGGGTATACTTATATACTATACTATATTGCTTACAATTTCTTATTATATATTTTTGCAGTTCTGACTGAGTACAATCTTAATCATTACAATGGGTGATGTCATCTGAAGCTGGCATATTGAACAAAAATGTCAACAAATAGATTGTGTTTCCCAATCAGCAAATTGTTTGGTTGTTCTACGATAAGGGTAGCCTTGAAGGTGCCATTAAAACGATAATTGGGACAAAAACTGACTTTAATTAAAAATTGATATTATACAGTATGCACTGGCAAGCTGGTCATGGCAACTGGTCATGTTATGCTAATAAACCTGCATCATTTGAATAATACAAATCATTAAAAACTTTCATGGCATGACCTGTTGCTATGGCTTGCAATATTTAGCTGAGCTTCGACTTTGTGCAAGGTGTTTGATATTCAAATTGCACTTTTCCTACCTCCTGAATAGGCATCTTAGGGGCTGTTTGCATGTTGGAAGGCGGTTGAAATAAGTCACTATAAGCTAAATGAAAGTTTAAATGCTTGTTAAAAATCTTGCAGTTCAAGAAGATTATTATTGCTGCTTGAACAACCTTTTGTTTACAGTTTATAATCTATCTTATTAATGTAGTTTTTTTGCTGAATCATGCATTGTGAGTAAGTTTGTTAATTTCAATATATCAAAATAATCCTGACTCAAATCTCGTCCTGGCAAAGCGGGATAAAATCAACCCTTATTCTGCAAATTGTGCATGATCCTTTTGGGAGTGAGGGCGGTGAGGCAGCACTTTCCTTGCGATAGTAACTTCTAGTTATAGATGCATTAATTAAGTAAATATTCAAAATTAGCCACTCCCAAGCTGCTCCCAAGTCCCAACTGCCCAACATAAAATAAATTCCTTGATTCTCATCACCGCCCGACTGAATTTTAAAATCCTCGTGAAAACGTTTTATTTTTCGTTATACAATATATAAATGTACCGCCCGACAAAATAATTCAAGACAGTTAATTTTTTCATATTTTATATAGAGTTTTTATTGCCATTTTAAACTTCCAATTTGAAACAAACAGAATTTTGAGTGAAATTTCATTGTATTTTAAAGAAACTCCGTCATTCTGTCATTGTTCGTGGAGATACGAACTATTGATATATAAATTATATAAATATAAAATATAAATAATAAATCTCCCACTGTCTTCGACATTTCAAAGTGTAGACTGTGTCTAGTGATGAAAATCAAGGAATTTATTTTATATGTTAATATAAACCAAGCCCGTTTAACCGTTTAGCTGCCTTAAAACGGTGGTTTAATAAGCTCAAAATACAAAGCATGCAAGTCTACACTATAGATTCATCATCAGTCAACAACCAAACTGAAAGTATATTGAACCTTATAGAACGATAGTTTTTATTTGTTTACAACTATACATATTCAACGGGTATATAAGAGTTTAACTGTTATTTGATAATTACTGCATCAACCGGCCTGGCGGCCCCTTAAATTGTTTATACTTTGGAGGTTCGTATATAATATCTATCAAGTATCTTTGGTTCAGAACATGACTGATAGGCTTATATGGAAATCCCACTGTTCGATTCAGTGCAGAAATATCTCCTATTTTCTATCGATAGTTTTAGTAAAATGTCAACATTATTGCGATTTATGCAATTTAAATATGCATGGCCTTTGAAAGTCAAGCGAGATAGTATATTATCAAATTAATACGCATGTAATTGTCTGAACGAAAATATAGACTAGCCCATACCTTTCGCCGATCATAACTTCGGCCCCTTCGGACGTATCTTCTTTGTTAAATATTCTTGTTCGAATCTCTATCAATAACACTATTTAGAGTGTTATTTTTCAGCTTGTATCTTTTAATTTGCTTCTTTTATTATGTTATTCCATTTCTGGTCTGACTTGACGTGAACTAATTTCAAAACGCAGAGTTTGAAAACGTCAAAACATTTGGTTAATGATTAACATTTAACCGAATTTAGCCGTTGATTGACAACTACATAAAAATACTAACGAATCCGTTTTTCCCATTCACCAGCGGACGGGTAATTCAAAAACCCCTAGTTTTTCGGCAGACGGTATTTCCTTTGCTTCCCTAATTTTCGCTGCCCGTAGAAATACCGCCTGCCATGCAGGCTAAATTAGACAATACACTTAATTAACAAAATAGCCAAAGGCTATTAGTCGTTGTGTAACGGCAAAATGCTTTTATTAAGGTCATTATATACGTTAACGTTCATATAAAAATATTAGCTGAAGTGCTTTTAGAAGACAACATTGATGTGAATAATATATAAAATTTTTGGAATAAAGTTTGGTCCATTACAAGCGAGCAAAAAATTTCCTTATTCACACTAGTAAACTTTTCACATAAAATTATTTGAAGCGCAACAATATTTTCAAACGCCTGGTGTTTCACGAATGCAGATGTCACTTGCGAGCCTCATTTTCATGTTGAAGTTTATCGCATTCATAACAATTTTTTAGACATTGACATCAAGGTGGCCACAGTTTTGAAGATAATGGACTAAATTTGCGATTTAGGGAAAATACATTTATTATGCCGAGGGGGGGATGAAGATGTTAAGGGGGGGCTCCGAAATATTTTCTGGCATTAAAGGGGGGCTCTGAAAGTTCTTGATATACTGAAGGGGGGGGGGCTCTAAACTTTTCAAAGGTTTGACCCCAGCAAATTAAAGTTAAAATTTTTACATCAGTTTCAGGTAAAATTTGCGTAATAAAGTAATTATTTTTGTGAAATGATAACCATTTTTGTAAAATACAGTCAATTTACATGCAATTTGTTTGCGAAATTTGCTTTAGAAAACGCCAGAAATTCAGTCCTAGAGCTTCGAAAATGTAAAAATTTTCTGGGGGAGGACCCCCAGACCCCCCTTTTCTCCCAAAACTTAGTATAAGCGAGTGCCAATCAATCACAAAAAGCTTTATTATAATTATTACACGTATAATCCTCTGACATCAACGCCCCCCCCCCAAATGTCAGATGCTTTGCTACGTCCCTGATGGTTGTATTCGAAACCGATTTCAGTTTTAAGATATCCTTAGACTGCTCTTCTAAATGGATACATGAAATCACCTATAGCTTATTTTAATTTTTTTTGCGCCAGGTTTGTGAAGTAATTTATGCGCCAAAAAGCAAAAAAGCATATACAATTTGCAAGAATGACATGTTTATGGGATATTTCGTACAAACGGGATGGAAATTAAAGAAATTGAAGCATACTGGCACTTTTGCATGCATTTTTGTTTGACAGGCATGCAAAGACATTTGCAACAGATGCCGGGAGATACGTTGGGTGGGGGCAACATACTATAAGGTTCCAGCACATTACCCTGATCCAGGAAATTCTGGCCACTATACATGAACGTGTTCAAGACTCCGAATACGCTGAATGATGGACAACAACAACCTGTTGATAATTCCACCCCTAGAGCCAATTTAAAATGTTTTAAAGACGGTGCCATTTCATCTGGCGCTAGTGAGATGAAAGAAGCAGCAGATCGGTAGTTTTGTTGAGGAGAAGCACTTGAGTATATCAGACATCTTGAGAAACTGCAAATTGTATCTATGATAAGAGAAAATTCCGGATTGTACTCCTTCGATTCCGAATTCTAGAAGTGGGGGGGCATTAAAAATTTTAAAAACTTGGAGGGGGGGGCATCGAAATTTACCGATAACCTCAACAGGGGCCCTGTAAAAATATGAGCTTTTTTCAAGACATCTTCATCCCCCTCCCTCGGTGTAATAAATGTACTTTCCCTTAGATCTGTAGTTTTTGAAAAGCAAAAAATATCACTTTCTGTATGCAAAAAATATCACTTTCTGTATGCAAAAAATATCACTTTGTTATATAAGAGAGAACGCAGACTCAGGGAAGCATTGTTTGTGACCGTCGTCTGCAAAATCTAACTGAGTGGCCAATTTTAAGACGTTAATGACTTGCGGCAATTATCGCTTTAATAATGAAACTGTTTGTCAAAGTTTCGCCTGTTCACGGGCAGAAGGGGTACGTAGTCTTTTGGAAAAAATTTAGGGCAAACCTAAAATTTTAAACACCAATAGCAGTCTTTTCTGCCGGCTGACAGTTTTGGCAAATATGAAAACAAAAACGTGTGCATAATTACAATACACGCACATTAGTCGAAACAGTTTTTTATTCTAATTGTGCATGCATGCAAACTTTTATCCGAATAACGTAACTGCGTAGTTAAGATAAATCGTTGTATTCAATCCATGCCGGCCGGATACTGCTCAAAAATTTTAATTATTATAAAGGTCGTTTTTATTGCTTCCATGCATGACAGGAAAGGAGCTATAGGCGAGAGTATAGGTTTAAGGAAACTAGAAAATACGCTAGCATATTATAATTAGACAATGCACTCAATTAACAAAATAGCGTAAGGCTCTTAGTCGTTGTATAGTGACAACATTCTTGATAGGTCATTACGTTCATATAAAAATATGAGCTGAAGTGTTTTTAAAAGGGAACATTGTTTTTGATGTGAATAGTATATAAAATTTTTTGGAATAAAGTTTGGTCCCATTACAGGCGAGAAAAAGTTTCCTTATTCACAGTAAAATTTTCACATCAAATTATTTGATGCGCAATAATATTTTTAAACGCCTGGCCTTCGTGAGTGCAGAGGTTCATTTTGCGCAAGTTTATCGCATTCATAATAACTTTTTGGACATTGACATTAAGGTGGTTCAACACAATTTTTTGAGAAAAATGGAAAACTTGCGATTTATATCTGTGTTTTTTTTTTAACTACAAAAAGTAATATCTTACTGATGTAAAAAACCCCGTCTAAATGCAGGTTTGAATTTTTTCACAAAAATTAAACAACTCTCGTTGCTATGGCAGCAATGACGTTTCAAGAAGGCGGTTATTTTCACCTTTATTAAAGTAATTTAACTAAAAAATGAAGAACATTTACTTGTGTTAAAACTAGTATGTAATATGTATAATTCGAATATGCTATGAATACCAGAAAAAAAAATACTAAAATCTGCCGCAATTCCACAAGTCAACTTGCACACAGGACGAAATCAGTAGCTATCATCATGGTTAAAGGTGGCGTAAAGCGATGTTATTGGCGGCTTTATTCACATTTAATCAGTTTGATTAAATTTAGTAAATGTACCTAAACTCTCCTTT
Organism: Paramuricea clavata; assembly: GCA_902702795.2. Taxonomy (NCBI): domain Eukaryota; kingdom Metazoa; phylum Cnidaria; class Anthozoa; order Malacalcyonacea; family Plexauridae; genus Paramuricea; species Paramuricea clavata. The sequence continues at coordinate 5,380 of CACRXK020012909.1, forward strand.
CAGCAAGCAGATTAAAGATTTTTCTGGAGGCTTTAAATGTCCAAATTATAGTATAATTATAGATGATTAAAGACGACCTATTAAAGAATGAGAAAAGTTTGTTTAAAGGGAATTAAAGGTTTCTAACTTGTCTTTAACTGCGAAGAGAAATGAGTTGTAAAGGTACCTTGAAGCTACATATACAAAGCTTTTCTGCTCTGGTATTTTACATCTTTAATCACATTTAATGTGGTGTTGAAATTGTAAAAAGGTGCATGTGTTTACTCAACTTTAAGCAAAGGTGTTTTGAATCTTTATTTTACCTTTAATCACATTTAATATGTGTTGAAATTGTGAAAAGGTACCTGTACATGCCTTTACTCAACTTTATGAAAAGGTGTTTTGTATCTTTATTTAACCTTTAATCACATTTAATGTGGTGTTGAAACTGTGAAAAGGTACATGTCTTTACTCAACTTTGAGCAAAGGTGTTTTGTATGTTTATTTAACCTTAAAACACATTTAATGTCGTACGAAAAGAACAGAAAAGAAACGTATATTGTCTATTTGACGTTTCCATTTGCCATTTAAATACCTATAGTATTGTTTAACCATTAATGGTTAAACATTAATGGTTAAACAAACTATTCAAAATCGCAAATGCAAATGTCAAATAATAATAGTTACAGTTAAGCCATGTTTTAGATATTTTCGTTAATAAATTGTACGTGCAGGTAAGATGATCAATAAAACAAAAGTAATGCCATTCATAGATCTCTCTGGCGTTTCCCAGATTTGAACGTAATAGCAAACAAGCTGCTCCAGTGGCGAGTTTAATAGCAAAGCAGGAAGTAATGTCTCCAAAGACAAAAAAAAAGATTTCAGCACACATAATTTTTTCTTCAATTTTATATTTACCATATAAATAACATAAAAATCTGCCATGCAGAATAAATGCATATCGTATAAACAGTGTAAATTACGCAAACTCATAAATTTGATTATCAAATTAACACGTGCAGAATGAAAACCCACGAATAAAAACCTTTCAGTCTAACATTTCTATTTAGAATTTTGTATGAACCTGTTTAAGAAGCCATGCAGGTTCACAACAAATATATAAAGCACTCTTAATACATTAGAACATGGAAAACTTTGGGTGATATATCGTGGGTCTTTACTATACTGAAAAACTATAGCAATCAGAGTCATGATCATTTAAAATGTCATTAACAGAGTCATTCAGCGAAGAGCCACTAGGGATAATGACTGGGCACTCTCATCAACAACATTATCATCCTCGTTCTTAGCTGCCCACTCCGGGAAGTCGAATGGAGGGCTGTCCATCCTCGCGAGGAACAATTCTGCTCCGTACCAGTTCTGACAAAGACAAGGTGGAGCCTGTCTAACTTTTTCTTTGCCCTTCGTATAGAGATGGACTCTCCCAGGGTAGCCTACGAACGTTGTAACGCATGATCCTTTTTGTTGTTTCGTCGACCTCGCTTTCTTCTGATGACATGTACAGTAGCCTGCCCTCATAACATCGAACACTCTTGCAGTGTTCTGGGCACCCCAATTTGCCTTTTCCACGTGCTTCAGCCTGCGTGCAAGTCTCTAAAGAAAGATACAAAATAATAACAAATAAGCTTGACACTACTACAAGTTCTTAGCAAACTTATAGTACAAATGTTGACTATTGAGTTTACACAGTACAATTTTGTATCAAATGTTGATTTGATGATTGGATGACATTGCCTGGATGACTTTTCCTTCCACCGTATGCGCGTTGTTCAGACTCTGAAAGTTCTTTAAATTCTTCTTCATAATCATTTTACACACGATTTCCCTTTTCGTCGCAGGCGACATACAGTAGGTAATTTTTTTTTTTTGGGGGGGGGGTGTTAGGTAGACTGCTTATGCATGCCACAACTTTGCTTAGCAAGAAATCCGACTTTGGAAGCCTTACAGATTCATCCACGAGGTTATCGAGGCATTACAAGCAATGAGCATAAAAATGTCATTTACTGCATGTATTTAAATTTATACATTGCTCGGGGAGACAAAGCAAAAGGTAACTTTCAAATAGAGTGTCACAAATGTCACAAACACCCAAAGACGGATGTTTTAGATTGAGCAACCCCCTTGAAATACAAAGCTAAATTAATGCCTATCAAAATTAAATGCAGTGTTATAAGTTCAAACCTCGAATCTTAAAAAATTGGTTATACTGTGTAAATTAATGCTAAAGCTGTTAACAGATCTTCAAAGTCTTTAATCCCTTGCTGTGTGTTAATGTTGGTGGAAAATTTAAACACGCAAAATAATTTGTTCTGGATGTTCACGAGAACTTGTACCAAATCATATGTAAAAACCGCGTAAACATTTTAAAGACCATGATGTTTGTCTTGTTACTCTGAGTGTATATCCACACCAAGCAAGCTTCAAAAAAATATGCTGACCACGGTGGGAATCGAACCTATGACCCTTGGAATACTAGCCCAATGCTCTGCCAACTGAGCTACGCAGTCAGGTCGGTTCGAGTAACTCTACAGTATGTGATTTTCGGAAATGAGCCTAGTTACTTCGATAACAATGCAATCTAATAATCATGATTTTTTCTGTGTTGGTGTAATGTATTCAGGTGAATATGATGCTTGTGATGTCACTCTGCATGTATATCCACTGAATCCACACCGGGTAAGCTTGAAAAATATACCCGGCCTCGGTTGGAATCGAACCTAGATGATCCTTGGAATACTAGCCCAATGCTCTGCCAACTGAGCTACGCAGTCAAGTTGGTTCGAGTATGTGATATTTCAGAACTGAATCTAGTTCTTTCGATATCAATGCAATCTAGTCATCATGATAGCTCAGTTGGCAAAGCATTGGGCATTCCAAGGTCGTAGCTTTGATTCTCATCCTGACCAGGTCTATTTTTCAAACTTCCCCGGTGTGGTTATACACTCAGAGTATCATTGCACAAACATCATATTCACCTGAGTACATAACACCAACACAGAAAAAATCATTTTAAGGACCATTCTTTAAATACAGTGCACATGCAAAGGTTGTCACATGCAATAGTCAATTCTACAATCCAAAACGCAAATATTTTTGACAAAATGCAAGCAAATGCAGATAATATTGCTGGCATGTGACATTTGACTACTGCAATACAGCTGTTATGAACAGAGTAATTATTAACATTTTAATATATCGTTACATTATCAGACAGAGACATTATGCTATAATTAGCTATAAATAGGTTCACTGTATTAACTGTCAATCATGTACGTAATTGCTTTGTTATTGTAATTTTGTATTGTCTTCGAGTAAAATATATTGTTTTGATTGTTGTTTACGAAGGAGTTCAAGCGAATTACGAGCGATTTATAAGCGATTTACGAGCGAATTACGAGTGATTTATATGCGATTTACGATAATTATTACATGGCGCCCAACGTGGGGCAACTTGAAAACATAACAAGTTGAATCCAAGCGAAAGTATGACCGAATCGAAAGAGAATTTAGACCGATTAAGAGCGAAGCGAGGCGGACATCGTGGTGTCTGTACTAAATTAGCGAAAGAAGCGGACGAACTCCTACATTTACCCGGCGATGTTGATGTCGATCGATGCGAAATTATCCGATCTTTACTCGAAGAGAAATTAAAAATTCTAAGCGAAATTGACGAAGAGATTTTAGGATTATGCGATGTAAAAGATATCGAACAAGAAATCGAAGAATCGGCGGAAGTTGTCTCTAGAATATTAACCGCTAAAAGGAAACTCGAAAACGCTTTAAAGCCTGGAATTTCGAAAGTGATCAACGAAAAGAATAACGTCCAACCGAGTCATTTATCACCGAATCAAGAACTAGACTATGGGAATGATAATTCAACGAACAGTACGATTATTGACAGTGGCGAACAATCAAATAGTGCGAGTCAAAGCGAAGTAAATACGAACACGTCTCAACCGACAGCGACAACAAGTACAACAACGAATGTTATTAAACCGAAATTACCGAAGCTGACCTTGCCGAAATTTAAAGGTGACGTAACAAAATGGAATACGTTTTGGGACTCTTACGAATCTACGATACATAAAAACGCGCTATTCAAGGGCTTAATCTTACGAACGCGAATTATGACGCCGCTGTAGAAATTCTCCAGGACCGTTTTGGAAGGCCACAACAAGTCATTGCGGCCCATATGGATGAAATACTTAAAGTACAAGCTTGCACAGGAGAGAAACTATCTTCCTTAAGATACGTCTATGACAAAATTAGCGTGCATGTACGTGGTCTAGCTTCATTGGGCGTTTCCTCGGAACAATATGGCAGCCTATTGATACCGATTATAATGTCAAAGTTGCCAAGCGATATTCGCCTGCAGATCGCACGAAAGGCCACCAAAGAAGCTTGGAAGATCGATGAATTACTTACTACGATAAAACTTGAAATCGAAGCAAGAGAAATGAGCGAAAGCACTAAGTCGAGTGGAAATAATCAACAAGGCTCTAAATACCAAGATTACAACTCTAAGAACAACGGGAACAAGCCTACTGCTGCTGCTATGTTTGTGAACAATGGTCAGCTGCCCGACAATTCCAAAATCCAATGCGTTTACTGTAGTGGTCGCCATTATTCAGCATCATGCGAAAAGATTGTTCCTTGTGAAGCTCGAAAGAAAGTTCTTAGTGAATCAGGACGTTGTTTCAATTGTTTATGGAAAGGACACAACGCGAAAGACTGTAACAATGCAAGAAAGTGCCGCCACTGCCAGGGCAGGCACCACCAATCGATATGTTCACGAAATCAGAAAGTCGAAAGCGCGAAGTCAACCGAACAGCCGAAAAATGAGGAATCTACAACAACAGCCACAAAAATCTGTAAGGGTACTGTTTTACTTCAAACAGCTAGAGCAAAGGCAACGAACGGTGTAAGATCAGTTCCCGTACGCGTATTATTTGACACAGGGAGCCAACGCTCTTATATTACGAATTCAACTCAAGCGAAATTAAAGTTGGAACCACTTAGAAAGGAAACACTGTATTTGAACACATTTGGGGACAATAAATGCAAGCGCCAAAACTGTGAAATCTACAAATTCAATATCGAGAACCAAAACGGAAGTGAAGAGGTAGAAGTTACAGCAATTAATTTCCCTATAATATGTTCTCCACTGAACTCGAAAGTCAACACGAATTACGTACATCTGGAAGGGCTGGAACTTGCAGACTTTGGCGGCGACGATAATGAAAGTAACAGCATCGATATCCTAATTGGCGCAGACCATTATTGGGACATTGTCACAGGTGATGTTGTAAAAGGTGAAAGTGGTCCTACAGCGGTCAGCAGCAAGCTTGGATGGTTGTTATCCGGTCGAGTACCAAAATCTGCTGAACACGAAGATCCGACTGTTTCAAATCTGATCCTAACTGGTGAATCATTGGACACATCAAGATACTTCACCGCGTCAACGAACGAGGACAAGATTGTCAATTCACTAAAGCGTTTTTGGGAAACAGAGTCCACAGGAATAGACAATTATAAAGCTGAACCAAACGATGATGTCAACTTCATTCGTGATATTCGATTTACAGGAGAACGGTACGAAGTTCGCCTACCTTGGGAAGAGGACAATCCTGAGGTCGGAGTCGACTACGAACTTTGTTACAATCGGTTACGGTCGTTGAATCAGAAGTTAACAAGACAACCTGAGCCTCTTCGAGAATATGACAAAGGAATTCAGGAACAATTAATATCGGGAGTAATCGAGCGAGTGCCTTATCAAAGCGACGACAACAAAGAGAACGAAAACAACGTGCATTATCTTCCACATCACGGTGTAGTAAGGAAAGACAAATCGACTACAAAGTTGCGAGTGGTCTATAATGGATCAGCTACCACTGGACCAGGTGGGGTGGACCAGAGTATCTTTACAAGCCTCAGTGCAAGTGGCCGAAGGATCCAGCAGCGAGCGCCCTGGATGACACAGCTTTGAACGAAACCGTTAAGAAACCGCAGACTGTTATTCATTCACTCGTCAGTACGAAAGAAGAAGAATCAGCTGAATTGAATCTGAACGACATCATAAATTGTGACCGTTTCAGCAGCTTCGCTAAGCTGTTGCGTGTAACAGCGTACGTGTTAAGGTTTGTCAACGAACTTAAAGTTAAACGAACTGCTAGGAACACGGAGAATATGCAAGGAGAATATGTAGTGGGTGAATTGCGAAGACTGGAACAGATGAAAGAGTTTCAAAGGAAGACATAAACATTATCCGTTAATTAATTATTTGAGAAACCGATTATGCGAACAGTTAGACAGACTGTAGTTCGTGAAACTTTCATATTTCTAGTTACGATTATTCTGGGGAGTATTGTTGAGCACTGTGTACGGCTCAACCCTGGGGAGTGTTATGAACAGAGTAATTATTAACATTTTAATATATCGTTACATTATCAGACAGAGACATTATGCTATAATTAGCTATAAATAGGTTCACTGTATTAACTGTCAATCATGTACGTAATTGCTTTGTTATTGTAATTTTGTATTGTCTTCGAGTAAAATATATTGTTTTGATTGTTGTTTACGAAGGAGTTCAAGCGAATTACGAGCGATTTATAAGCGATTTACGAGCGAATTACGAGTGATTTATATGCGATTTACGATAATTATTACAACAGCATTGCTTGTGACAACATCATAAGAATTAGCTGCATATTATACTCTTTCTATACTATGCTCAAAAGTCTTTAATTAAATCAAATTTTGAGACATGTGCTATGTACAAGTACAGTACAATTGTCTAGCTTTAGTCATATATAGGACGATTCTCTGGTGTGAGCAAAACTAAAGTGATACCACTCTATAGACGTTGCTGTGTTGGGAGTTTTGTGACCCCCAACATATATCGCCTGGTAATTAATATTGAAAAATTGACAGAGTAAAGTATGGTAAAGTGATTACCAGAATCCAGATACCACAGGAGTTACCGGTATAAGGTTTTAAAATATATCTATTGGGCCAAAAAAAATATGTGGGTTTCCGGTTTCCCGACCCTACCTACCTTTTGGACGTCGAAATCCCGACCCTAAACCTTTTTACTGGATCATGCTTGTAAGTGTTTCCACTTAGAGGAAAAAGTTCGTGGAAAATTGAAATTTGAGGCAATATTAGGGAAATTTATCTAATTTGGATGTGAAAGCACTGACTAAACAAAATGGCGTTCATTTGTTTGGAAAATTTAAAAAAAAGTTTAAAAAAAATTAAAACCGACCTACCCTACCTAAGTTTTTATGAGAAGAAACCGGAAACCCACATATTTTTTTTGGCCTTGGGCAAGACAATTACAAATACCATAAATACTGTGTACACCATACCTTTTATTAAAACAGTTGTGGCCCTCCATACTCATGAGCCAGTTCCTTGGAAACCTTGGAACACAGCATGATGTTGTGTTGAGAGTCAACACTAAAATTAAAACAGAATATTTAGTATAGCTGTATAAGATGACTCATGTTTCATAAGTGTACGCCTGCAACAGCGGCGTAGCTAGAACCGATAATTGGAGGGGTGGGGGGTTGTATATTCATATATTTATGTTCATGTAGTGTAACAACATTAACAATTACTTTCAAAAGAAATCCCTCAGGAGAACACGAATATATGAATATACACCCCCAATGATCAGTCTAGCTACGGGCCTAGCTGGCCTGCAAATACAAGTTAACTTGATATTTTCTGTGTTGGTGCAATGTACTCAGGTGAATAAGATGCTTGTGATGTTACTCTGAGTGTATATCCACACCGGGCAAGCTTGAAAATATGCCTGACCACAGTGGGAATCGAACCTATGACCTTTGGAATGCTAGCCCAATGCTCTGCCAACTGAGCTACGCGGTTGTACTTGTTGGCTTGCACCAACACATAAAATATCATTATTACTAGATTACATTGATATTGAAGGAACTAGATTCTGTTCCGAAATATCGCATACTCGAACCGACCAGACCGCGTAGCTCAGTTGGCAGAGCATTGGGCTAGCATTCCAAAAGTCGTAGGTTCGATTCCCACTGTGGTCAGCCATATTTTTCAAGCTTGCCCGGTGTGGATATACACTCAGAGTAACATCACAAGCAACAAGTTAACTTGTATGAATGTGGTCATTGTGGTGTTTCATAAATATAATGTTAGTACACAAAGTTACCTTTCATCAAACGTATGCTAGATTACTCTCATAAGCATTCAATGCTTTCAGTTTACGACGAACATATAATCCTATAAAAAATGAGATATATGTTAAAGGCACAATCCCTCCTGGTGCACTTACTATGCTATTTTACACTGTACACAGCTTTAATAGTGCCTCAAGAAATTTAACACAAAAAGTAAATTCACATTTCGCAAGCAAGAAAGAGAAGCCAGGGTACCCGAGCTGGCCTGGTTTTGGAGAGACACCACATTTGGTATTATTTCTTGTCAATTGTCCAATTTAATCTTGCGATAACATGAGAACTGAACTGACCTGCCCAACTGCAATGGCCTACCTCAACTGTAGTAGGCTGTGGCCAGTCTGGGTGCCTTGTTACTTGCTTGGATACCCGGGCTAGTCTGCCTCCATATATGAAATACAGCACTAGGTATACTATGGTACAATAGACACTTAATCCTTGCCTTGTTAACCTAGGCTGTGAAGAGCTTTGTGATTGTGATATGCACTTTGGAATAATGCACGAAGCAATGTTTTGTCCGCCTGGGGAAGGATGGCATACACAGGAATTGACTTGAGTTCTCGCAACTTGAAATTTCTTAATAGGGGAAAATTTGACAAAGATTGACTAAAAAGTGGTGCTCTGCAGTGGAGCTTATTGTCATACATACAGTAGCAAAATTGAAACTGTCAAATTCCCCTAGGTATGCCTGTCCTCCCTGAGTCAGGCATAACACAATGGTCAAGGGTTCTATAATATATATACAGTAAATGGGGTATATACTGTAGTATTTTTAGCAGTGATTTGCATGTAATAAATTATTAAACAGCACTATGACTAAGTTCAGCAATCTTGAATTAGCCTTTGAATATTTGGCGCAATTATTTTAGGAGCCTAAACTTTCATTAAATCAGAGCGTTCTATACCATTGAAATGACATGTATACACAATTTATCAGATATAAGTACAAATGCTTACCCTGCAT
>CACRXK020012912.1:0-14561 GCA_902702795.2 Paramuricea clavata
CTTCTTTAAGCTTTTCTCTCATATGTTTCGCTATGGAAGTATGGCGGTCAGTGACAAGAGTGTCATATGTTATTCCACAATTATTGATGTATTCCATACAATGCTGGAATGCCATATACTCCATTGCCTGACTACTTCCTGCTTCATTCCTCTAATGTAGACACAAAACATTGAAATTATGTTATGAAAAAAACCCAAATGGAAACAAGAAATATTTATTTTCGGACCTGCACTAAATTGAAGTGTAATATACATGGAGATGTGCAGCAGAATATTGTGTAAGCACAATACTTTGCACTATGCCCCATGCTATCGTGCCTTCCATCTCCTGTCATAACCAGTGGTTCTTTGTTTTCTTTAAGTTTGTCGACAAGCTGGCTTTGGTAGTTTTTCCAGTGCAGTGAAATGGCTGGAAACAGCTTATTCTAAAACAGTTTATGAAAAACAATATGTTGTATGAATCACCATTCAAGGGAACTGATCTGTTTGACAAATGATGAGAACATATAATCAATTGGCTTAAATTTGCAGTATCCCAATATCCGCTAATCTCGACCTATTACATTTTACAGTAATTATATTATCAAATTGCTGTGTTTTTGCTATTTCATCTGCTCACAATACTAGAATTATCTAATATCCAAATGTGGGATACTAGATTTCCTGGGTGGATACCATATTTCAAGTGGATACTGGGATACTGATTGAAAATTCAGATTTTAACTTTTAAGCCCGGATATAACAGAATAATTAGCCAATATGGCACACTAAAAGCAACATTGGCCATTAGTTGTCATGTAATCATCAGTTGTCACTCACAGAAAAAACTCATTCTCATTAAGGTCCACTTGTTGCACTACTAAGACCAATGTTCAGAATAACAGATCTTTTTGTATGAGGGCGCAATTCGACTTAATGTGTTAAAAGGTCTAGTCCTGTTTGTAGGACCAACTCACCTTCTGAAGCCTGAAGAAAGTGCTTAGTGAAATGCATGCCACTCCCATATGCCTAAGGACACGTTGAACTTTACTGATTGATGCACCAGCCACTAAAGTCGCAAAACTTAACAGAAAGTTCCCTGCTGCAATTTTGGTACCCTCCATGTTAGGTTGACTGCGCCACACAGAATCACTTTGCTTACAGTTGGGATTACCACAGTGAGTATACACAATAAGCTTTGTCCCATGTTGGCTAGTCTCAACTAGAGGATTGGCACTTTTGCAGGATGGACAAAACTGAAAAAGGAGCATCCAGCTGCAACAGAAACACGATGCACTTTGGTTCTGTCCTCAGGTTGTTATCCTTTGTATATTCTCTGAAATTTATAAATACACTTGTGTTGATTAACCAATCATTAATGATACTAAATATTTACAGTATCCACATGTGGTTGGCATCTTAAATACTTGACTAATTTTACCTCCTTTGTTCATCATTATCACTTTCATCTGAGTCCTCTGTCTCTGTTAAATCATCCCATTGAATTGCATCATCTGATTCAGTGTTTGGATCAGTTGACACACCACCTTCTTCACTTTGTTCACTAGCCATACTGCTAATATCTTCGGATGATATGGCTGCTTCGGTGTCACTAGATGGCACAGTTTCCACAGGAATTTGAAGGTCTGATTGAAAAATACAAGATAAAATTATATATAAAATCATGAAATCATATGATACCCATAAAAATATGCTTATATTGGGCAACTGAGGCTTATGTTTTCAATTTGATAATAAGCTAACTAATCTCTGTCCTTGTTTGTAATAGTTCAACAACTAGCTATTACAGAAATAGTGCGATAATATACTTCCTATTAAATGTGTATTCGTATTGCAAATACTTGCTCAACAGCTCTGAAATAATTTTACAACTGAGGTCGGTCATATAAAATATGGTATAAATTTTCACAGTATACACAAAATAACACTACTTACTGGATTGTAAATCTTTCACAATGGACTTCTCTTTAGCTAGTCTTTGTTTTAAGTCTATGACTTGATTGCGAAGAATTCGGTTCCTCTCTTGTAATTCCAGACAGTAATTGCAATCCGTACCAGCCATTGGAATGTCTGTTTGTGTGAATTTCTCTCGATCCGGCTGCTCTATATCCTAATATAGTTTTAAAAAATTAGAAATATACAGATAAAATATTTTGTAACACCTTAGTTTAAAACAGTGCACTTTTATTATAAATAGTCAAATATTGTAGTCTTCAACGTGAATATACATATTGAAGTGACCACGACGCGAAATAATGCTAATTTGCTACTTACATAACGCTCGATATTGATATTCGGTATTTCTATAGCTAAGTCCATTTCTGCTTCAGGTTCAACATAATCCGATGAACATCCTGGTTCTTGAGGGCTGATTGGTTCATTCCCAGATGCATACTGAAAATATTATAAGAGAATAAGTTATTGAAGGGCGTGAAGTAAAAATATAAACAAAGAGTTCATTGATAAATGGGTCTATTATTTACTCACCTTGCGTTTGATTGCTCTGGCTGCTCTGCCTGAAACTTGTTTTTCCGTCGCATCCGTACGAAATATAGATGGAAACGATACAATTCCTAGGTCATCCTTTCTTAGCTTTTGTCGAAACGTATTCGCTTGTCCGGGCAAATTCAATATTTTGTCAAAAGCGTCCGCTTTAAAATGCTTAGAGCATACATGGCTTCCACTGCCTGGCTCCCACTTCGCACGTTTGCTCTTCACAAAATCTACCCAGACCTTTCGTCTTTTTATAGCCTCCGGTCTTGAATCGTTATAGAACGGTATCTTATGAAGACTAATACCTTTCTCGGGGTCTGGGAGGTTGGAACAGCCGTATACGACGCAGCGAGAAGGCATGTTGTTTTACTATAGACTGCTATAAACACATGTCATGAAATATTTTGGTTACTTCTTTGACGTCACAGCGGCGATTCGTACTCAGACTCTTTTCTCCCGGCCACGTTTTAAAAACTCTATTTTTTGGCATGTTTGAGCTAAAATATCTCTAGAAGTATTTATCCGTTGCAGATAAGACATATATCATTCGAATTTTCTTGCCACGGCCGATTTTTGAGGAAAAAATGGTAATTGTGACATATGCACTTTAAGGATTACGACTATTTACATTTGAGAAAAAAATAATTAGTAATGAATACAATTACAATTTAGTAAATATTTACAATTTGTACTAAATAGATCTTCGATATGGTTAGTAAGGGTAAGCTTGTTAAGAAAGATTTTACGAATTTTTTGTTTGGCGTTAGTATATGAAGAGCAAGATGGCGAAGCAGCAAGTTGCTTACAATCACTATCTAAGCAATTAAAAAGAATGGAAGCACTGTACAGAAATGTTTGTTTACCAGAGTCAGTACGCGGGAAGGGGGGTTGAAGGTCATATGCGCAAGCTCTAGTCAGAGCCCGTTGTCGAATAGAAGATAAGAATTTAAACATTTGCTTAAATGAAGATGGAGCACTGGGATTTGTGAGAATGTTAATTAGTAAGAGAAGCTTCCTAAATTTAACAATATCAAAAATTGGGATTATTCGAATCTGGGAAAAAAGAAGAACAGAAGGAGTAGAAAAGTCAGCGTCTAGAATAATACGTGCTGCACGCTTTTGCAGTCGAAGAATGCGAAGTAAAAGTGTTTTTGAGCAGTTTCCCCAAGTTACAGAGCAGTAGATAAGACTTGAATTAATACAGGAGTTATGGAAACGAAGAGCACAGTCCTTAGTTAAAAAGGGTTTAATCCTGCGTAATAAAGCAAGTCTACTATTGATTGTTGAACACAAGTTAAGTCAATATGCTTGGTCCAAATTAAAAACTCGTCAAGCGTTAAACCCAACACTTTTGCTTGCTTCACCTGTTCAAGTATGTTGCCATTAAGAGTAACTGATAGAGAACGGTCTGAAGTATTCTTAAGTTGTTGGGGAGAATGAATGAGCATGGTCTTGGTTTTCAATGTATTAGTCACCATTCCAATTTACCAATGTTTAATTAATGTTCAGTATAGGCATGTAATTATTATTAAAGTACTATTTATTTTGTGCAGTCATGTTTTCAAAATAACTGCCAAAATATTGAATGTGTTTGGAACCATATCATAATGCAATGTTCAGTTAATTTAAAGTGTATATGACATAAAACTTCTTATCTTCTTAAATGAAAGAACTCTTTAAGCTGTAGTGTAACTTATTTTTTAGTTTCATGATTTTATAGTTTGTTCCAGAGACATTTCAATTTTTTGATATGTAAATGAGTGTGAATATGTCCGCTAATTTATGACATCACTTTGGTTGCAAGCTCAACTTACACTGGTTGTACTGTAAATCTATTAACTCTAAAAACTGTAGATATCAGTTCATGTTTTTCTCTAGCGTTTCATCACATTTACAGTACCAGAGAGTGAAGTTTGAAACTACCATCTTGACTTGGATGATTGCAGTGATATTCAACCACTTTGAAGAGCTTGCAACCAAAGTGATGTCATAAATTAGCAGACATATTCACATTCATTTACATATCAAACAAATTGAAATATCTTGGGAACAAACCATAAAAACAACTGAAAAATAAGTTACACTTACACTACAGCTTAAAGAGTTCTTTCATGTAAGAAAATAAGAAATCTCATGTGATATGCACCTTAATAGCACACCAACAAATTATACCATAGGCTACTGTAACTCTCCTATCCTATTTCTTGCATTTTTTAGGAAACAACAGACCAACAAGGATGGGTGACTTTAGATACAGTAATATCACAGGTTTTGAGGTTGTGATTTTGTAAGCCAAAATTCCGAGACACACAATATTTCACAGTGCAAGTAACACCATTAAAATATTGTATTTATAGTACCTAACTTGATTGGCCAAACTTGATGCATTGCTTTGCAGACTTTATTGGGGCAAACTTTTACTTTAATTTCAACAGGATGGTAAGGATTGCCATTTGTTAATAGGTAACACTTTGAGTTTGCTCTAGGATGATTTCTTGCACTTCCAAGAGCAGCTTTGCACAAATTACATAATGTTTCCTCTGGCACAAATATTGTCGGCCAACTACCCTACAAAACACAATATATGTACAAATTTGTTTAATAATAATTAAAACTTATATAGTGCAAAATAGCATATGAATATGATCAAATTCGCTCTACAGTTGTTGATATAGAGATTTAACCTACATATTTCACTAGCATAGTTACATATGTCATTTTTTAAAATCATCAATTTAATTTAGTTAAATGCAATCTTAAAAAAGTGAGTCTTCAAAATGTTCTCAAAAATCATAGTTGATGTATATCTGATAGTGGACAAACTTCTGTCGTAATTGTTATATACTTTGTAAAGAACTGTTTCCTTTCTATTGTATTTGTTCAGAAAGGTTGCAGTAGACAACAAAGATAATTACCTCTTTTAGAGCAAGAATGGTCGTCACATCCATTTTCCGTTCCTGTTTCAAAATGTCATTTGGAATATCATATGGCAAGACCCTATTCATGTTCATGGCTACTGTTGAAGTACGACCCATGCTAGGACAAGAGGTTAATGGTTTGCTAATGGTTGATGATTCAGCAGTTGCTGATGCTCCTTTTGCAGTTTCAACTCTAGTTATTTCCAGTATTCTATTTGATTTGATATGCTCTTTCTTTGTGACACAAAACAACACATGTTGATGGATGCACCCTTTACTGATCTTTTGCTGTTTACCACTACCTTTTTCACTGAGCATTTGTAGTAATTTTCCTGATCATACAGATGTGCATAACCCAATGGAGACACAGAACTCGGGGGACCATATACAGCGTAAACACCTTCAGAGATGTTCACCACTGCAGGCATCTCATTGCCCTCAAGAAAAGGCAAAAGACTTTTTAGCAAATCTTTTGCATTACAATCCCCACTGTATTTTTCTATTGATTGTTTTGCGAGGTAAAACACTTTACAATTTTGGACACTACTGTCGATCATTTGAATGTGCTCACAACTGAAGATTCTGACATTTTCTGTGGAACTTGCGACTGTCAGGGCACATCTTCTTTTGCATTTTTCCTGATTACACGGTTTGTTTTCTTCATCAGCCACAACAAAACATCTGTCACCTCTTGTGCTTGTTATCACAGAGTACACATTTCTACCAACATGAGCACAGTCAGGGTGGAGTTTCTTTCGCTTTTTCTCCTTGGGAATGTAACTTCCACCAATTTCATATTTACACTCTGGGCAGTTTTTTGGCTTCCAGAAGTTTGCACATACAAATGGACATGCAGGGCACTTGCTTTTGCACCTTTTTGTTGCATTGCCCAGGGTAATCTAAGAGAGATAATAGCATTCCGATTAAGTACAAAAGGGGCAATGGTTAGATTGGCGATTTATTTCGCCTTATTTAAACATGTAAAATAAAACATTACATGTTTTGTACATCTCGCTCGATAGAAATTAATGTTGACATACCTGTGGCTGACAGCTTAGCTACAGAGGTCCAGTTTCATGTATATATGTATATATGTATATTCATGTATATATGTGTATATATATATATATATATATATCTAGCGGTTTTTGAGTTGTTTTCAGACGAGTGTGTACCAAACCGGGCAAGCAGAAAATTCTACTTGACCGCGGCTGGGATTCGAACCCGCGCATTTCTAGAACGATGCTCTACCTTCTGAGCTACAAGGTCAAGCTGAGAACGACTTGTTAAGTTATGATGTTAGTTGCATTTCGGAGGTTAGTCCTTCAATGCGTATAGCCAGCTATTAGTCTGGCAATGTTGTATGTGAATGTTGCGGTTTCCCACGTTTACGATTCCACTCTTGTAACGTTATGTAGCGGTTTTTGAGTTGTTTTCAGACGAGCGTGTACCAAACCAGGCAAGCAGAATATTCTACTTGACCGTGGCTGGGATTGTAACCTGTGACCTTCGCATTTCTAGAACGATGCTCTACCTTCTGAGCTACAAGGTCAAGCTGAGAACGACTTGTTAAGTTATGATGTTAGTTGCATTTCGGAGGTTAGTCCTTCAATGTGTATAGCCAGCTATTAGTCTGGCAATGTTGTATGTGAATGTTGTGGTTTTCCACGTTTACGATTCCACTTGTGTAACGTTATGTAGCGGTTTTTGAGTTGTGTTGTTGAGTGTGTACCAAACCGGGCAAGCAGAAAATTCTACTTGACCGCGGCTGGGATTCGAACCCGCGACCTTTGCATTTCTACAATGACGCTCTACCTTTGTGTAACGTTATACGAGTGGAATCGTAAATGTGGGAAACCACAACATTCACATACAACATTGCCAGACTAATAGTATATATATATATATATATATATATATATATATATATATATGTATGTATGTATGTATGTATGTATGTATGTATGTATGTATGTATGTATGTATGTATGTATGTATGTATGTATGTATGTATATGTATATATATGTATGTATATGTATGTATATGTATGTATATGTATATATATGTATATATATGTATATATATGTATTTATGTATATATGTACATGTATATTAAGAAAGATGTTGTCTGCCGTGGCTGGGTCTCGAACCCGCGACTTTCAAATGACTAGACCGACGCTCTACCTACTGAGCTACACGGTCAGACGGATTTAAGACTGGAAATTATGAAATATATACTGAATGTCATAAACATACTCGTTTATATTAATTCAGCATCGAACAATACTAGTTCTGCAAGTGTTATGTTAGTTCTGCATATCTATATATATGTACGCGGGTGATGCAGGTTATGGTGTACAGTGTACTGTCACTTTAAATGTAAAGAAACGCTTTGTTTACATTTTGAACTCAGTGCTACAGTTATAAAATGGCCTGTACAGAATGTATGCGCAGAACGGACTTTACATCACCTTTAATGTTGATTAATTTATATCTCTTTACAATGCCGGTGGCAATTGGTGGTAGCCTTTCAGGTGTCTGTTTTTCCGAGGTTGTGCATAATACACACTATTTACATAAACGTATGGTTAAATACAGGCATGATAGTGTGTGATTAGGTATTTTACAAATGTATCTGAACCTCCATTATAGAACCTCCATCCTAGTATAATGAATCTGAACCTCCATTATTACATCATGATATGAAACAAAAAATGAGTAATACAGATGTGATTCAATATGTTGAAACAATCCTATACTGTATACATTGGAAATTGCAAATATGGCCGAAATATTACTGAAGTCTGACGCCATATATTTTTCTATTAGCCTCCATTACACCATATGAAACCAAAAATGAGTGATACAGATGTTATTCCATGTATATCAGTGTGTGATTCAAACATATGTTGAAACAATCCTATCACTGTATTATCTATAGATTGGAAATTGCAAATATGGCCAAATATACATGGGCCGAATCTAACGATCCAATTTGTCATACAAGCAATACAATTATAACTGATTATTGACCTCTTCTCCATTCATGTTTCCAAAAAGCAAAACTCACATATCTCCTTATTCTCAGCAACCAAAAGCCGTCCAAAACAGTATAAATTCAGCAGTCAAAAAGTGTTGGCTATATAAATCCTATATACTGCAGTATTAAACATGCGGCGAACCTGCATGGCAACACGGTCCTGCGGCAAAACCCCCCCAAAAACGGGCAAGGCTTGATTGTGATTGGTGACTACCCTATTTAATCTGCTGGCCAATCACAAGACTCGATCATATAGCTAGGTATTTACTGTAGTCTTGTTATAAAAGCTTGAAAACATTTTATCAATATCATTACGTGTTTCTCTGTAAACTGTCAAAATCAATTCCCAAGAGATCATTTTTAAATGATACGTTGTCAGTTGGTTCATATTTAAAGGATGGTATAATACAAAATTGTGAATAGTGATCGCTAATATCTGACACTATATTTCCACTAATTACGAAGTTACTATCATTTCTTATTAGAATGTTATCAATAAGTGTGGCAGAATTGTTATGCACTCTAGTTGGTTTGTCTATTGTTGAACTAAGTCCATAACTTTGTAAACATATTAAGAAATTGTGAGCATATTTGCTAGTTTCAAATCGAAGAAGATTTATGTTAAAATCTCCAAGAATATAAATTGACTTGTTTGAGGTACCGAGTTTCTCTAGGATATCTTCAAAATAACTTTGGAAACACTCTGGCGAGTTATGTTGTCTGTAAATTACTGCGCATATAATATTAGCCTTGTCAGTAAATCCAATTTCAACCCAAAGAGCCTGAAATGCTTCATTGGAACTTTTTTCAATTATTTTATAGTTTAGATTATCTATATACATTCAGGGCTGCAAATAAATATTTGACTTGACAGGACAGTTGTCCGATCACTTTTAATTTTGGTCGGACATAACTTGAATTTGGTCGGACAAAAAACAAAATCACTAAATTTGATCGGACATATATACGTCACAAGATATATATAAGTCACAGGACAAGTATGTATAGCCATTCCGGCGCAATGTTAAGCAAAATGCTAGAATGCCTCTTAAATTTTATTGCAAAATGCAAATCGAGTGAATTTGCAATTGGATTTTGTCACAGCAAAAAAATGTATAATGTGACAATTTTTTTGTGATCTGACCAATGTCCGATCAAAATTACTTTTGCTCGGACATTTGCCAAATTTAGTCGGACATTGTCCGATGTCTGACAGTAATTTGCAGCCCTGTACATTCCAACTCCCCCGGCGGAGAGTGGAGTTGGGACGTATTCAAAATTATATCCCAGAATGTTAGGATTGAAATCAAGAGAGCCTGTGTTAATTATTCTTGTTTCGGATATTCCAATTATACTAAAGTAGTGGTCTAATTCATGCAAATGGTTTTGAAAATCGTCCAAATTACGCTTCAAACTCCTTACGTTGTTATGAAGAAATGAAAGGCATGAATTGGGAATCTTATCAGAACTTTTTGTTCGAGAAAAACTATGAGGAGAGTAATAATTACTGTGTATAGATTTAGATGATAGATTACAATCTGGATTTATGTTCGTGTTCGTGGTTAGATTAAATAAGTCTAAGTCATAAATACTACATAACTTGTCTAGTTCTTTTTTTGTAGGTAAATTTGTGGCGATACTATTATTAAATTGTCCATGGCATTCAAGAATATTTACATTATTATTAGGCCGTATTCTGTCAACCAAAAAGCCGCTTAGAAAACAAGTTTTGTTCCGCCCTCATGGGGAATACTTTTCAACAAGTAAAATCAATAGATTATTTTGTGTAAAATTCAAATTCACTTGTTGTAATGTTCACAAACCTGCAGTTTTGTAGTACAACACCGCCAAAGTTTCACTAAATCAACACATTTCGTATTCATTCACCGCCATTTTTCATTAAACCTTCATCAATTGTTAAATGAAGTTCATAACATTTCGCTGAACAAATCCATCAAACAACGGCTCAAAATTTAAACATGGCGCAGGTTTCCACGGTGTTACTTTACAATTTTTAGTTATTTTTTCAACAATGTATGTCTATTTTTTTCAATTTATACATTTTTACAGTTTTGGGGTAAAAGATTGATATTTTCCTAATCGCTTAGTTACTTGATGGAGGTATTTTCTATGTTTTAACATTTAATTAAGTGCTGTCGAAAACTTCAAAGACAAATTGTACTGTGATAAAATTATGAAAAATTCACACTGTTTACCCATTTGATTAACTAAATTTTAAATACCTAATTTACATCTCACTCACCTTGTCTTGTACCTTGGATAGCTGGGTCACTATGTTATGATATCATTGATGTGAATGTTGTGTTATTGATCAAATATGCCTTTCTGGAAATTATGTCAAAGGTATTGGAAGTGAGGTTTACGAGAATTTACATATGAGTGAACGCCTCATCTATGCCCAGTAAATCTCATCTCCAGGTCAAGAAGGTAATAATGCAGTTTTGTAACATAATTACAAGAAAGGAATATTTTCACAGCAATGATTACATAATTAGTAACTCGTCATCATCACTGTCATCATCGTTGTTGCCAAGTAAATCACCTTCATTTTCTGTTAGGATTATGTCCTCATCCACTGCTACAATGCTGCTGCAACTTTCACAAGAACATAAGTCACTACATTTCAGCTGAGCTTTAACATATGAACATCTTTGGGTTTTTATAACAAACTTTAATTTTTCCCTTTCCATGGAATTAGCTTATGGAATCACACCCTACAAAAGTAAATATTTTAATATCTGTCAAGATTGGTTTGAAATTATTTGCTTTTTTACAAATTATTCATATCATCAACACAACATGTTCTACAATACCTGAAAATGCATGAAAACCTAACAGACATTTACACGTGTTATCACCAAGTTCTTCGCAAATTGTGTTAATGTGTATGCAACGAAATTTGTTTCCTGAGCCTGTCATCATATAAACATCTTTCTCAATCAACTGTTGCATGGCAGTGCAAAGAACCAGAACGTCAGTGTCAGGACTTCTGATTATCACTGTGTCATATGTGCTTCGGCATGCTTGGCGTGCAGCAATAGACGAGTATCTGCCTCTTCATGGTTGCTATCGAGTGGTGGAAATGAGTCTGTTCTAACAGGGTCATCACCATTTCGATTGGGATGGTATGCATAACATTTATTCTTCGATGTTGCATAAAAAACAGAAACAGAAGCAAACTGGCATGACTTGTATGATTTCCAATGTTTGATGAAGAATTCCAATAACGATTCTTTGTTATCTCTAGCACTCAGAAATTTTTTCCATTGCTTTGGGATGTTCTGCTCTTGGCCATAGATGTGTACTCGTTGAACTCCTTGTGTAGCGCGTCTGACTCGCTCAGTGTTCTTGATACTCAGAGCAGGATACCGGTCTGCGACAAAATCTAGTCTTAATGCACGACAATCATGAGCTAATTTCATGAGGAAATTGAAAACTGAATCCGCAAAATCACCAAAGGTTTTCCAGTTTCCTTTCAAGCACTGCACAACAGCCATGGCATCTACAATGAGTGCATTATTATTTGGGATGTCTGTTATGTCAACATGCGGGTTTCCGCTTTCACGTTCCAGTATGTCCGCCAATTTTGACTTTGCTGTCTTTAAAAGACTGCCACTCACGGAGGCAAGTGATAAGGGATATGCACCAAGGCAGTAAGACAGGACATAGCAACGAGCAAAAGCCTTGCAAACAAATTTCTACTCATTTTGAGTCCAGTTTCTTTGCCGGCACTGTTTTTAATCCCTGCTTTAGTATTCTGGATAGTAGGGAGCTTGTTTTTTTTAATTGTTTGGAAGATATCTGGTTCTTCAATAGTCAAATTGTTTTTAACGAAATCTAAAAATTTATTCTCTCCAATCTGTTCTGCTCCAAGTAAACTATCAGCAACATTGTCCTCAACAACAAATCCACTTGCTAAAGATAGTAGGCTCTTTTGCTCTGTGTCAAACAGGTTTAGCATATTCGAAACGGTGGTTATTAATTTTCTACCAACTTCTGATAGCACTCGCATTTAGTACGATCGAGGTCTTTACGTTTTCTAAAAGAAAAAAAAACACTGAAATCGCGCAACCATTTAAGCACAATTAAGGATGTGCAATTTTTACGAGTGTTGTTTGGACATACCTTGGCTTGCACTCCATTCCTGCTAAACTCTTGCATTGGCTGGTTATCGCCGCTCTCTCCGACTGTGGAAGAAGCCATCGATGCACTGCAGCACGTTTGAATGAGAAACCAATCAGCCTCCCTTAGTTTTTGCATCACAGTTTACTGTCTGTTCTATCGTTTGGTCGCATGCAACTGCAGAAAAACCATGATAATACTTGAATTCTCAGTTTGGCATAAATAAACTTGGCCATTTTTAGCCCAACAAAATTTGTAGTTGTTGGCTTGTCTAAATTGTTTTGCTTCATACTATAGTGTGTGGAGACGCGGTGTTAGATGATCATAAATATTAACATGTTTGACAGGAATACCTGAGGAGAACCCAAGTTGAACAGCTTGCAGTTTAGATACTTCTTTTCTAGCCTCCATTACTTTATTTTTTGCCAGTCTCCGAACAAATTTACAGATTATGGAGTTTGGGTGTGAAGATGCTCGGCGTGCTGGCATTCGATGAGCTATATCAATGTCTTGTAATGAAATATCTTTAACTCCCAGGGCTGCAAACAGTTGTAAGCAGAGATTAGCCATTGTTTCCGGGCTTTCCCTCTCTGCCTTTAGAGGCATACCAACAATTTTGACATTAAATTGGTAGCTATACTCCTGCATCGACACATTTAGCTATATCGTTACACCTCATGGAAATTTGGTTGACTCTGGCATTTATGGATTCGAATTTTTGTTCTAGATGTTGTAATTTCGTCATTATCTGTTGGATTTCTTCTTTCAGGGCTTCATTTTCTTTACGTAATGCTTTAGTGGCTGTAGCCATTATATTTATTCAAGATGTTAACTCTTAATTCACTAATTTTGAGATCTTTTACGGAGCTTCAAAAATCGTGACCGCTTTGCTCAACGCTTGTTGAGTTGAGCATGTAGATAACATTGCCACACAATAGTCCTTATGAAGGCTTATTTCAAACTAAAAAAACGATTGTTTTTCAGAGCCAGACTTCAAAAGAGAACGTGTGTCTGACATTTTATAGCAGCTCAGAAAGTGTGGCCAGTTCCTGTTCAGCATGTTCAATGCAATTAGAAGATGCTGCAAAGTCTGAAGTCAAAGACTTCATGCTGAAATTGACTTTCTCTAGCATGAAGGGGAGTTGCGTCCACTTCAGCTTTTCAAAGAATCTTCAATAGCTGACGCAGAAGGGCCTTCAAATGCATTATCAATGAAGACCAAATGTCAAATGACGGCAAGCAAATTGAGTTACCTGCCTACACAAAAGAAAAACAACTAAAACTAAGTCGAACATTCAATTTAATCCTGTCTCTTGTATTCATGACAATAATTTAGATACTAAGCATAAAGCTGGCATTCATGATGATCACTCAAAGCCACCTTTCCTTGTCTTATTTGGCTAAGCCTGTTGACTAGGCAAGCAATGAAATTGCTTTTGTTCAAGCTATGACAGCCCAGACAGGTGAAATGCTGAAGGAATCGGAGGAAATTGCTAAATAATGATATTGAACACATAAACAATCAGTTAAGGAAAAGGTTGGATGCTGCCTCTGTCGACGACTGAAGGCAAAAAAGAAAAGGAACATTGTGGCAGCCAGATGTAAAGTATACCTCGAAAGTGACATGTCAAGTGATGATATGCCAATTGACATTTTAGATGATTAAACTGTTTTTATTGTTTTTATAGGGTCTATAAAAATTAGTTTACTTTTATATTAAATAAATAAATAAATGCTGCAAATTTTTTTTACCCAACCTTTAAGAGCTGTAAAATTTTTTTTACCCAACCCATTATATGTCTTAGAATTTTCAGTTACCCAACCATTTTCTCTTTGGCCCCAACCCTGGGTGTAAATAATGACCGGTCTCTGACAGACTTGGAACTTGATAATTTCCTAGCACGATTTTACGCCGGACTACGAAAGGACGATGGCCATTTATACTCAACAACATCCATGCACGGCC
>CACRXK020012913.1:0-14560 GCA_902702795.2 Paramuricea clavata
TTTATATTTGGGATTTTTTCCTCCCATGTTTTGCTCTCCCCAGGCCTAACACTATTTTGCTTGAAGCTCGACCAAAGTTTGATCATTTACAAAATGCATTTACAATACAAAACAAATAAGAGTTGAAAACCTGTTATACAAAACAATACAGAGTTGCCTGCAGAGGAGGCAAAAATAGAATATGATTTATAACAGCAGATAACATTGAATTGTAGAAAACGAAGAAAAATATAACATTCAAACAATTTATGTAAACAATGTATTTTTCAGTCTTTTCAATATATCCACATTTATCAAATGTTCATATTTTACCATTATTTGTCTGACACTCCGGGGCTTAACACTGATACATGTAGGATAATCTATGCTGAAAAAACTGGAAGTAAACAGTTGGGGGCTGGAAAAATTCTTCACGAGGGCCTTTACATGCAGCTGATGTAGAATCCAATGGCTTATTATTACCTACATTACAGGAAACAAAAACCTGAATCTATAGATTCACCTCTCACATTCTGGCCTATAGCTTCACTTCTACTTCCAGGGGAAGTGAAATTGTCACACTCACACATTATTAGTTCCTTCTATGGTGCATATGGCTCAAGAATTTTAACAGTGTCAGTGAAAATGTCCAATGTTTATTCAACCATTATTTCACCCTCAACCCATGCATGTACAGGCTGAAGTTATCTGGTATGCCTATATGCACATGGGGAGAATTTTGAGTACAAAAATAAAAGGTTGACCAACAATCTTGCCAGCATTTTTAATCAATACACACAGGGGTGAAGACCTTGGAAATTCTTAAAGAGGGACATAAAATCCATTTCAAAGGAATGTTGTCACCCAAATATTTGGCTTAAAAACTGTATTATGCATTTCCAGGGAGCTGGTTCAAAACTCTCTTGGAAAATATTTCCAGGGGAGCCAATGAAAAACAATATTTCTGGAAACTCCAGGATGTTTTGAAGGTCTTCACCCAAAATCACTACTTAAATACTGAACACTGAAAAATTTATTTTTTTTATCAAATTTGCCAATCATCATTTGCTTCTTCATCATAACTCACCCAGTCTACAAATGGGAAAAATTGTTGTCAAAAATGTTGTGTCTTGGGCAGGCATTACTTATTACTTGATTAGTCTATTACAAAGCCATGGGTAGCCTGTACTCCCATCTATAGGTGCATGCTTAACATGATTGGTGCATATAGAAATTATTTTGGAAAAGAATGTCACTATATTATTTCATACATACAAAATAAACTAAGCATCTGTTAAATTCCAATTATTATTAGCATTCACAAACAACAGTGTTACTACAGCCAAGATAGCAACAAAATATATAAATCACAGACAAAATATATAAATCACAGACACAGCTGATTGAGCTGAATGCTTATAAATGGAACAACTACTGAACTTAGTGAACTACAGTACATACAAGTATACAACTGTAAAATATCAGTAAAAAGTTGTAAAAACAGATTAAGTCATTAACTATATTCTGAATTCACATGACAATTGCTAATGTAACCCCCTGCACACTTCTTCTGACTATCAGACAAATAGCAAAAAATAGCATGAATGTGTTATTGTTAAAGGCACAGTTCAGCCTGTTGAGCGATGGTTTTTAAGGCACATTTCAGCCCTGTTAATTGAAAAAACTAACTAGGAAAATCAATTAAGCATAATTCAAAATCAGTAAACTCGATGTTTTTAACAATATGAATGTTTTAAAATGTTAAAAACATTAAGATTGGTGATTTTGAATTATGCTTAATTGATTTTCCTAGTTAGCTTTTTCAATTAACAGGGCTGAAATGCGCCTTAAAAACCATCGTTCAACAGGCTTGCCTTTAAGTTTTTAATAGTCAAAAGATTCACACCGTACCTTAAGATAGAAAACTTTTGCCGTTTGTCAACCAAATTCTTTGTCAAGCAAAGTTTCTTCCTTTCCACAAAAGATCCACGATATTTTACACAAATTTACAGGTATATTAAAGCTAAACTAGCCAAGCAGGCTAAGCCCATAAACCAAAATATGGCAAAATATTTACAATTCCCGCTCATATGAAAACAATTTTGTTGAAAAAAAAGAAAAAGAAACTGCAAATCTCTCCCAGATTTACCTCTTCCCATAGGCAAACTTGAAAATAAAAATAATTCAACAAAAATCAGCGAGATTTCAAACAATATCCTTGATTTCGAAACAATTTTTTGCGATCTTTTTAGTAAAAAATGCCCGCCATTTTGTAAGTTTTCGGGGGGGTGAATGCCTCTCCTTAGCGCACTGGCTAAGCTTTTGGTTACACTCAAACATTAGCGTTTCGTAATACAGTTCCACCTCTGTCCAGTATCTACTCTGTGTCTCAAAGCAAAAATACAGAATTGCAAAAATACGACGTACGCTGTGTTTATTTTTTCCGTATTTTGCAAGTTTTTCCTTCATTACATTTCAAACGTAATTTAAAAGGTAAGTAAGATTAGAATACTATTTGTTTAGCTTTATATTAAAGTGATTTTTTTCCTTTTACCTATCGAAAAAATTCAAAAACTATTTCACGACGTGAAGCTTTATATTTGTTTTTATTTTTTATTGAAAAACAAGAATAAATCCTTGTGTCAAGTTTACAGAAGAAGCGATATGTAGTTCATTGTGCTCAAAAAGCTTTATTTATACGGTAAGCTCTCGCTTTGGTTATTTATATAGTATTAAAGAATAATTAAACTTTTACAAGATACAGTATGCATTGTTTATAAAAACAGGAATGTAAAAAATCTCTATTTGCAAATATAAAACACTGCGTAAAGTTGCATATATTTCGTGTATGCATTCAATAAAAACAACGTTTAGGCCTAAAAGTTCTTGACAAAAGCAAGTTTTAAAATAAAGTGTTGCATATAAAATTAGTCAGGCCATTTAAATGGCCTGACTGGCTATATTAAAATGGCAAAACAGGAAAGCAAAGCATGTTTTTTTGCTGTCTACGGGCCAAAACAAGACTTAATAGCTTACGTCATAATATGAGCGTACGTCGAAGGTCAGCTCGCAGTATAAAAACTACACAAAGTCGTATAGGCCAACACAGTTCAAAACTCACCGGCATAACATGAAAATCATCATGAATTCCCGTGGTTATAGATTTGTTTCCATGTAGATTCATTGAGCAATCCACGATTATTAAACTCCACAATATTGCTGCAAATGTGCATATAAATATTCCACAAACACCATTCAATAGCCGCGGAAAACCAGTCAAACTATCCTGAATCATATCCCTTTATAATGAATTTTGAATCTTGGTGCGAGACCTGCAAAAAAGAAACAAGAAAAAGGCTTATACAAAATAATCAAACGTTTTCAGTACTACAGATAGTTATCGAAAACAGACAACAGGTCATCAAATTCAAAGTCGAAAAGTTTTGTTTTTTTCACATAAAATGTTGAAATTCAACATGTTCTACTACAAAATGTGTCTTTTATTACTTTAAAAAGAACTTCTTACCAGAAAACAGAGCCTTCCAATGCCAAAAACGGATGAAAAAACGTGTTAAAAAGTAGAAAAACACTTTTTATCTTTCGGTTTATTAATTAAACTGACCAATGACCATGCCGTCGAACTATTAACAGGTTTGACAGGAATTGCGATTTCACGTGACCAACGCATGTGTGACGTAATGAGTAACTTCCACTTCGGGCAATAAAAAATGGGAAAACCCCTTAATACGTATGTGACATTCTAATTTTTAGACACCGTCCTGGTTTTGTCCTGGTATTCCTAATGGACGTTCTTGAAGTTAATGCAACTCATTTGTTTTGGTAGGTATCTCCTGATTCTTCTGTATATTTCTCTCCAAGACCATGTAAATTTTAATACTTAACAAAATCAGTTGATTTTCCTCCAGGATACTTAAAAACTACGAATACATCGAAGGAGCTTCAGTAACAGCGTCTTCAGTACTAGATTTAGCATTGGATGCTGGATTAAGCATTGGCTCGCTGACATTGGGTCACTGCCGGTACGCAAGATTTGGAAAACGAAAGTAAAGAGCCACAGACGCGATTCACCTACAAAGTTATACCGGGTGGCCCAAAAAAAAGTACTCCTGTTTGATTCGTAATAACATCTAAATAAGTATAGCTTTTAAAGAGAAATAACTTGCATCAAATAGAGGAAGGACTAACTTAGACTTTGATATATTACAGTTGTATTTCACTTAAAAATTCACGGAGATATTAATCTTTAAATTCGGGAGGATATTTCTGGATGTGTCTGAAATATGCAAAAATCGGCGTATCAAATAATAATCAAGATTTGCCCGACTGAAACATGCACTATTACCAGTAAATAAATGACACTTGACAAATTGTTTATTATGAAACAAAGTATTATTATATCTACAAAATACAAGCAAGATTCATTCGTCCGAAATTCGCGTGTGTTCCTAGCACGAATACGTTTCCTTATTTCATGAGACCACTGCATCGCGAAGGATCGTCATTGGATCGTTCGTAGTTCTGAATTAGGGCATGCTGTCACAACGGAATTGTGAAGCTCTTCTAACTTCTGCAACGTTCTGAAATCTTGTTAAGAACACCCAAACTCTTTTTCCGTTTCTTAATCTTGACAAGTTCATGGAGTAAACTGAGAATTATATGAAACACAATCAAACCATACAACTCCATAAGACATAACAATTAAGCAACTCCCCAGAGACATGCAACATTTTTGGAACAAAACGTAACAAAATAGTAGCGTTGATACGGTGATGTGTATTTGCAAAAAGCAATATTATTTCCTTCAATAAAGAATATTCATCCTGCTCTAACCGAGAAATAATCTACTCAGTCTGTTTGAACCCATTAAAAACATAAAAAAATTAGGCTATTTAAGAATACGAAAAATTTAAGCGCCTGCCTTCCATGGTCAGTCTTTCATGTACATTTAAGTTTGCAAAGACCTAATATTAAATACTTGCATAATTTCGAACGTTCATATTTCAGGGAACAATGAGCTAAGACTTACATGTAAGATGTCTAAATCTACGCCATATCCCTTACAAACCTTAACGATAATTCGCTGAAATACAAGTTAGCCTAATATGTCATTAAGCAAACAAACGCTGGAGTTAATATTTGATATGCCGATTTTCGCTAATTTTAGACACATTCCAAAATATGCTCCCCATTTTTAACATTAATATATCCGTGAATTTTTAAGTTGAATACAACTGTAATATATCAAAATCTAAGTTAGTCCTTCCTCTATTTAATGCAAGTTATTTCTCTTTAAAAACTTTACTTGTTTAGAAGTTATTACGAATCAAACAGGAGTACTTTTTTTTGGGCCACCCGGTAGTATTACGATAATATTGCATTACGTTCCCATGATTGGGAGCCGATCACAGAACTTAACAACACAACTTTGGAAAAAATTATCGTAGTATGTCTAAAACATCATGGTTGGTTTGTTGCGTCTAGTAGTTTTGACGATCAACGAGTTGTGTTAATGAAAGAGCAAACGAACGACTTACGAGTAGACACTCGACGCTTAATATTTCAAATTATTGTGCAGTTGGGTTCAGAGGAAGACATCAAGTTCAGCACATATGGACAAGAGTTATCGATGAGCCACAGCTATACACTCAACGAGACCCATGTCTCTTGTTCAGCTATTGATGTTGTGATTAGTTTCGTTGAGACAGCGACACCATGCTTGGGACAGCCATTGCCAGCAAATACCAACGAGTTCCTTAAAGTTCCTGTCTCTAATTCTAAAGTGATTTCTCTCGCCATACCTGCAGCTGGAACAATGCAGAATGAGACGCGACTTGTATCTCTCGCTTGTACTTTTCTATCGCACTCTTGTCCCAATCCTATTACCAATGTTATTACGTGTCACGAATGCTCTTCCGTATACAGGTTATTTAGAAAGAGATCGAGAGTGCAAGAGAGAGAAGGCTATGGGATCCCAGGTATATAATTTTCAATTGTAATGTGTCTTAATTTACAGTCCAATTGTTGAAAAAGCAACAAGTATATTGCATTTAGCCGTTGTCTGTTCAGTAATAGATGTACAGATGACGTTAATTAGAACGTGGTAAGAACAAAAATTGATCACGGCTCTCGACCAATAAAAACGCGTAAAGTATTTGAATTATTATATAGTAACATATTGTTTTCACAATATATATGTAGAAACCACCGCATATCAAATGCAATCAAATCAAATTGTCCAGAAAGGGCTTGGAAGTGAAGGTGGATAATCAGAAGGAAAAAATGAAGAAGGAATTGAAACGACTGAGAGAAGAATCAGAAGATGGTATAGAGTTCGTAGATGAAGATCATGCAGATCTGGTGGAAATTGTTAGCACAACCGAGACAAAAGACATGCCACCGGAGATGAAGTTGTTATGGGAAATTCAAATGAAATGCAAATAAAAAGCCTGAAATGCAAATAAAAAAAGAATGTTCTAAAGCTTTCACTAAGTATGAACTAGCTATGTATAAATTTTTGATTACATATTGCACATCACAAAACTACAAATTAGGAACAATATAACATACATTTTTTAAACTTATTCTTTGCTTTAGCCAAAAATTTGATTTTGAAGGGGCCATTTTTGGAACACCCTGAACTACTAAACAGGCTAGGCTTAGGTAGTTTTTATCATACTGATCAATTTCATCTAATGATTTAGTTGCTGTAAAAGCTATATCAATAAAGGTCATGGTGATTGTTTTAACTCACCTTGTCCCCATCCAGTTTCAGATCAAACAAAGCAACAAATTCATTTTGGATACTTTTGTTTCCCAGAACGCTCTTGATAGATCGATCAACCACTTGATCTTTCAACAACGACAATCTTTCCAAACTGATTAGATTTACTCGTTCTTGTTCCAATGTCAAGAAGAATTGAAATGCCTCATCTGTTATGTGTAGCAATCCTCTTTCTCGGTATTGTCGAGACTCGGTAATATTGAGAGTATTAGCATCTGATGTTGTTTTTTCCAGGACAACGTATGGGATAATAATGTTGCTGTCGAGTAGGTCGATCTTTCTCAATTCGTTGTTCAATTTCTCGCGAACGTTGGAAGCTTGTGATTTCTTGTTTGCCATAAGGTATCTCCTAGAATTAGCCAGAGACTTATGGATTGCCCATCCGCCCACATAACGTAATTTGCCGAGACCATTCACTCCCATTTCCCTTACGTTAAACTCTGTTGTCGGCACATCTTCATGCTTTAGGGTTCTCTCAACTTCGGTAATAAACAGCTGGTAGAGGTGAAACGTTAGCTGAACACCGAGAGTTCTTTTGCCATCGTCAATGTCCGTCCATTTTCTGAGCTGGAAAGCTGTTAATAGATCACTTTGATATTCGTTCGACGAGAACATCTTATGGACTTGAGTTGTAGCAAATGTAAACTCTTTGTTGGCTATTGATGTGTGATTTTGAAACAAAATTGCTATTCGAACCCATGTTATGTTTGCCAAAAGCTGGAATGCTTGTAGATGGTCGGTTGCATATCTCGTCGCGGAATTTATTGATTGACTGAAGGGGTCGTCCAAGTCGGTGGTGGCTGATTTTAGGAACGATTCCATGCTAAACGTCGAAGGCGGAGCTGCTATGTGCGAGGGTGGTAGTAAACACAACAAAGTGTTCTCAAGTTTAACCGTAATTGCTTCGTCTGATTGACAAAAACTTTGACTTTGTAGAGCAGCATCGAGATCGAGGTTTTCGTCGTCATCAAAAACTTTATCTGTTTCAGCCATGGATTGAACGGTTGAGGTACATATATTATCTTCAAAGAAGCTATCGTCCAAAGGATGGTTTCTACAACATGAAAGTGTTTCATCGGGATCTACGCAAAATGTTACCATGCTTGATAACTCAACTGGTGGTGGTAGTAAAAACTTTCGTTGAAACCCAAGTATTTGAAGATTATCTTCTGATCGAACTCTGGATATGGCTACGTATGTCTGGCCAGGTACAAATTCTTGCGCGCAATGGACGACAATAGAATGCAATGTTAAACTTTGCGATTTATGGACGGTTATTGCGTAGCATAATGTTATTGAAAATTGAGTACGGGAGCCTTGGACTCTTCTATCAACATCATAGTTGTACCATGTTCTACGAGTTATTGGTATGGTGCCGACTTTCGCAAAGTGTACGAGCAGTACATTGTCATCAGTCGGATCTTTTCCAATATAGCTTCCCTGGTAGCCATTTTTCAACTGATCGTTGATATTGTAAATAAGCATAATGTTACATCCAGGTTTTAATGATACTGTTTGAGGCACCGTTTTCTCTAAGCAGTGTGTGTTTTCATGGTCGATACTCTCTACCGTGTCCAATAGACCAGGTAGAGTTGCCAGCACATTTCCATTATGAATTTCCACGTGAAGTTTTTTAAAATATATATGTATGGGTATGGGGATTGTTCCAGCTTCCTCTTGAATGCATTCTCGCTCAAGGCTGTGCACGTATTCTTCTGCTTCCTCACTGCACTCACCATTTCGCAATAAATCCAGTAAATTCTTCAAACGGCTCTCTGATTCTCCCTGTCGTAAAACTTTGGTCAGCTCAATCCGATGTTGAAATACTTTATCAAAAAGCTCTGACAAATAGATGGACTTTCCTTCGTCGAAGGGACTAGGTATCGGTTTCAGCTGCCAGAAGTCTCCAACAAGAATTACTTGAATTCCCCCAAATGCAAAACTGTTTTGGGCTACCATGTGATGTATTTTGTTAACAAGTTCCAAAATTCGGGTACTTGACATGGATACTTCATCCCAAATTAATACCGTTGTGTCAGCAACTTGCTTTACCGTAACATTCTGCCCCAAAGAACGTTCGATCAGTAATTGAGAAGGTAGTTCAGCAACCCTTAGTCCATACTGCGAATGAACAGTCTTCGCTATTCCTCCATAGCTCTCGCAGGCTATGCCAGTCGAGCAAATTATCTGGACTTTTTCACCTTTGGCTGCAAGTGCTTCCTTTATTGCCAGGACAGTTGTAGATTTTCCAACACCGGCTCTTCCAAAAATACAAATATTGTGCCCTTGTTTTGCCAAGTTTACGATCCTCTGTTGTTCTTGAGTCAGATGTAAAATGCGTTCCATAATGTGAACCGCGGAATCCTAGGGATGGTACCTATAAATAATGAGATCATGTAGCTTCAGATAAAAAAACTGTTGCATAAAAAATATATATATATATATATATATATATATATATATATATATATATATATATATATATATATATATATATATATATTGTTATTAATTAGGTCAAGTTGATTAGTCGCATGCTTACATATTAGATATACTCATTTTTTTATATGCATAATTAAAATTTACATGATCTTGGAGAGAAATATACAGAAGAATCAGGAGATACCTACCAAAACAAATGAGTTGCATTAATTTCAAGAACGTCCATGAGGAATACCAGGACAAAACCAGGACGGTGTCTAAAAATTAGAATGTCACATACGTATTAAGGGGTTTTCCCATTTTTTATTGCCCGAAGTGGAAGTTACTCATTACGTCACACATGCGTTGGTCACGTGAAATCGCAATTCCTGTCAAACCTGTTAATAGTTCGACGGCATGGTCATTGGTCAGTTTAATTAATAAACCGAAAGATAAAAAGTGTTTTTCTACTTTTTAACACGTTTTTTCATCCGTTTTTGGCATTGAAAGGCTCTGTTTTCTGGTAAGAAGTTCTTTTTAAAGTAATAAAAGACACATTTTGTAGTAGAACATGTTGGATTTCAACATTTTATGTGAAAAAACAAAACTTTTCGACTTTGAATTTGACGACCTGTTGTCTGTTTTCGATAACTATCTGTAGTACTGAAAACGTTTGATTATTTCGGTATAAGCCTTTTTCTTGTTTCTTTTTTGCAGGTCTCGCACCAAGATTCAAAATTCATTATAAAGGGATATGATTCAGGATAGTTTGACTGGTTTTTCGCGGCTATTGAATGGTGTTTGTGGAATATTTATATGCACATTTGCAGCAATATTGTGGAGTTTAATAATCGTGGATTGCTCAATGAATCTACATGGAAACAAATCTATAACCACGGCAATTCATGATGATTTTCATGTTATGTCGGTGAGTTTTGAACTGTGTTGGCCTGTACGACTTTGTATAGTTGTTATACTGCGGGCTGACCTTCGACGTACGCTCATATTATGACGTAAGCTATTAAGTCTTGTTTTGGCCCGTAGACAGCAAAAAAACATGCTTTGCTTTCCTGTTTTGCCATTTTAATATAGCCAGTCAGGCCATTTAAATGGCCTGAATAATTTTATATGCAACACTTTATTTTAAAACTTGCTTTTGTCAAGAACTTTTAGGCCTAAACGCTTTCGACGTACGCTCATATTATGACGTAAGCTATTAAGTCTTCTTTTGGCCCGTAGACAGCAAAAAACATGCTTTGCTTTCCTGTTTTGCCATTTTAATATAGACAGTCAGGCCATTTAAATGGCTTGAATAATTTTATATGCAACACTTTATTTAGTTAAAACTTGCTTTTGTCAAGAACTTTTAGGCCTAAACGTTGTTTTTATTGAATGCATGCACGAAATATATGCAACTTTACGCAGTGTTTTATATTTGCAAATAGCGATTTTTTATATTCCTGTTTTTATAAACAATGCATACTGTAGCTTGTAAAAGTTTTTAAAATATTTTTTAATACTATAAATAACCAAAGCGAGAGCTTACCGTATAAATAAAGCTTTTTGAGCACAATGAACTACATATCGCTTCTTCTGTAAACTTGACACAAGGATTTATTCTTGTTTTTCAATAAAAAATAAAAACAAATATAAAGCTTCACGTCGTGAAATAGTTTTTGAATTTTTTCGGTAGGTAAAAGGAAAAAAATCACTTTAATATAAAGCTAAACAAATGGTATTCTAATCTTACTTACCTTTTAAATTACGTTTGAAATGTAATGAAGGAAAAACTTGCAAACTACGGAAAAATAAACACCGCGTACGTCGTATTTTTGCAATTCTGTAGTTTGCTTTGAGATGAATAATTTGCAAAAATACTCAAAAACCAATGTCTTGCCCCCCCGGTTTCTCCTTTCCACAAGACGAAATGACATCATTTTTGCTAAACTTTTAGCCAATAGGGGAAGACTTAAAATTAAAAAAGATGACGAATTGGCTGGATGAGTGACCCCTGGATGGGTTTTGAAAAACAAGCCCCAAAACCCAAAAAAAGCCCCAAAACTCTCGCTTTTTTCACATGCTTCGGGAAGGATTTAAAACGGAAAATTTGTAAGAATGTAGTAAAATTATCCGTGTTTAATATGCTGTAGTTTTTGTTTTATTATTGGTATTTGTTTACGAGATATTTGTGGGTTTTTAAAGTGCTTGCGTTAACGGCCGATGATTTGTTTATATTTTGTTCGCTGAGTTGCCTACCTTGAGAATATATTAAACTGATACGACTATACAAACGTCACGCGAGATTGACATGGCCAGAAATCACGGACATTTTCATTTCTCAGGTTTCACGTTACCACGAGCACCGACGCAACAATGGCTGCGCAATGTCCTATGTTTATTATCAGGCGAGCACAGTATTTTCAATATAGCATGCTATATATAAATCTTTGAATATTTGTTGAAATTGGTTCCAGAAGTAGCGGTCGTATAGTAACACATTAAGAAAAAATGTTCTCATTTCTTTGCTCACTCGCTCTGCTTTTTGCGATTGAATATTACAACATTTTACCTCATTTTACATAGGAATCTATAAAGTTTCTCGCTCAAAAGGCTATATCTCGTAATATATTCAATTATCGAAATTTGTTGAAATCATTTTATTTTGACGAATAGTATAGCCTTGCCTTCCGCCGTTTATTATTTTGTTACACACGATAAAAGCTCTGCTTTTTTGTTTTGAAATTCGCAAGCCGGTGCGTTAATATGCATATTATAATATTACTTCGCGGTCGAAAAGTGATATTCCATTCGCTTGCCAAACTCGAAATATTGATTGCCTTGCTAAATGTTTGGTACCAAAATACTCGTCGAAAGCTTCTCTTTTCGCTACCGTAGTCATTGCTTAGCTACACCATGAACCTGGTAAACTAAAGGCCACAACTTCAGTGCGTACTTCATGCTTTGCTTTATAAACAACACCCACGCGAATATTTGAAATTCCGGATGCTTTGATAGGTCATAAAACGGTAATTAGGAATTCTTGTGGATAAACGGAAAAGCCGCTGACCGACTGGTACGCTTACACAATGCCCGTCATTTCTGGCCATGAGCTGTCTTTTCGCCGACCTGATGCACTTCATTTTTCGAAATGTTGACACTGAGCTTGTCCGACTAAACTTTCCGGTTTTATTCCGTTTCAAATTATCTTTATGCCATGTTGAATCATCCTCATCCTGCTCGTTTTCTCCTGCAACCAACTTTGTAATTGAAAATGCAAAGATGGGTGCAAGAAATCCCAATATCGAAAAACCATCGTATAGACTATCGCGATCATTTTCGCCGAACTTGTTTACCGATGATATTTGGCGCACGGAAACTTTAAAAGTCGACTTATCAATAGATGGATTTTTCTCTCTTTTGTAGCCAAGGTTTGTACGGTGTTTAAAATTACAAAGGGCATCAATGCTTGCAGAAATAGGACGTAAAAGTCGTAAAAAGCGATTCATTTTGATATTTGTTTTTTTTAAATTTCCCGCGACGCCATTTAAAACCCACGTGTTGCAAGTCCACGCAAATTACACGCAAGCTTAACACGCGCGAGTACATCGCTTTCTCGAACTTAGTCTTCCTTAAAGAAAAGTGTATCGAGCCACCTTAATCCATAAATCCATAGTAAATATACATATATTCTATACACGCTCTCTAAAAACACTCAGGTTAAAATGCTCCTGCTTAATTAACCTTAGAAATTATGTCCCTACTTGGACTTTATGTTTCATACTTTAATTCGCGCATTTATGCAATGTGATTCACCTTATTACAAACCGCCTACCGCCAATGTAGCCACTGAATAATGCAGGCATTCTTTTTCCGCAGCTTTGTTTTCTGGGTATATGTTAAATAGCAAAGAATAAAACAATTTGGGATAATTTGGCTAGGAGTAACCTTTCTCCTAGCCGATTTATTGAAATTAATAAAACAATAATTAATAATATATATGTATGAAAATATTAACAATTTTGCCCAGAAAAGGGTGGAGGCAGATTATCGCCAAATCATCGAAGCAAAACGGAGATGAAACCCCACCCCAAGGAAAAAGAATGCACGCTCATCCGGCGAGATTTATGGGCCACGAAGGCAAACAAGTAGCTTATATCAGCAAAAAGTAGAAATGTAGCCGCCCTTACAGACTACGGCAGGCGAAATGTTGTCATGCAATGTTACTTTGCCTAAGCCCAAGTTTTTGACGGATACAACATTGCCACACCAGTCCTTCATTGAATTAAACATTGGATTGCCTTGTCTGTCCTTACTAAACAGGCAGATAAAATTGCGAAGTAAAACACCCAGGTCAATTGCACAATACGCACTACGTAAGAGAATATACGACATCGCCCTTGCTGATGACATATCGGTGCAATGCGAGTTATGCAACCAAAGGGCGCTGACAGATTGCATGATTGCCCTTGCTAATCACGCTCAAAATCATGCATGGGAAATTTCAGATAAAATTGAGGATAAAACACCCCGCATGTTTTATGCTCAGAAATCAAGGTGAAATGGGATATGTCGATATAGTAGAAATTCGCAAGTATTTTAGAAACGCGTTCGATTTCCAACGCCCCAACGCACGGATTTGCGCATCAGAATAACCATTTTCTACAGCGTGGGAAGCTGCACCAATCCGAAAAGAATGTGACTATAGAGATTCCCCATTTTAGTATTCCGGGTTTTAGAGATTCCCCATTTTAGTATTCCGGGTTTTAGAGATTCCCCATTTTAGTATTCCGGGTTTTAGCATTCCCCATTCCCCGTTCCCCGTTCCCCGATTCCTTTCCCCGATTCCCCATTCCTTGTTATAGTAATAGCCGTAATAATATGCTTAAAATTTTGAAATGTTAACTTCAGGCCTGCCACATGGTTATTCGTGTCATATATCCGCGAGAGCTGATGTATTTGTAGGGGTTGGTTATGTGATGATGTGATCGTTATTTCTCCAATCCGCAGAAAAGCAAAAAAAGCTAATGAGCACATAGCTTTAAATTGACATATCTGATAGTGAGAACCAGAAATGTGAGGCGAAGCCTCAATAATGCGGTTGAGAATTGGTAGTGTTATAGGCAACCGACTGTCTAAACGGAAGCCCTTTTTTCCATACCCCTTAAGTATTTGCACAATGTAAAAAACTCTCGTCGGATCTGGTAAATTTGACAATCGATGAGAATAACCAATAGCAGACACATATGTGTTAACTGTTGATGGAGCGTAGTTGAGGTCAAATAAATAAGCAATAAAAAGTGCCAAGACGGAGGGCGACAAAGGCAAAGCTACTGAGCCCACGTGAAAAACATTTAGATG
>CACRXK020012914.1:0-14560 GCA_902702795.2 Paramuricea clavata
CCCAAGACGTGACACTAGTTCCTGATGAGCAGACTAGAGCGGAAGAGAAGGTGAAAGTAAAGAACGAAATCGCAGCAGCGACCGTGATCCAGTCAGATGTCTTTGATGAGCTACTCGAAAAATACCATCTCTCGAAAGTATTGAGAATTCTCGGTTATGTTCGACGCTTTGTTTCAAACTGCAAACGCCAAACCGAAGAGAAAGTGACGGGTCCGATTTCTACTGATGAGGTTGAACAGCAGGAACTCTGGTGGATTAGACGAGCACAGCAAGCAGTTCAAGATGATGCCCAATTTCGAACAGATCAACTGCGATTGAACTTGTTGCAGAACGATCAACAAATAGTTGATTGTCGCGGGCGAATCAGTGGCGAATATCCAATCTATCTGCCCGATAGCCAACCCTTTACATTGAAAGTTGTTCAACAAGCCCACATTTCAACTCTACACGGTGGCGTTGGGCTCACTATGGCAAAGGTGCGTGAACGGTTTTGGGTGCCTCGGCTTCGTCAGTTAGTCAAACGGATTCGGAGGAAATGCAATGGCTGCAAACGATTTCAAGTGAAGGCGTATCATGTACCACCTCCAGGGAAACTGCCGAAAACTCGTACCGAGGGTGACATGCCATTTCAAGTGATAGGCGTAGACTTCGCCGGGCCGATAAGATATCAACGCGGAAAAAAGACGGAAGGGAAAGCCTACTTAGCCATGTTCGCGTGCAGTCTGACCAGAGCGATTCATCTGGAACTGGTAACGTCATTGGAGACAGAGGAGTTTATCGCCTGTTTAAAGAGATTCATCGCTAGACGTGGCAGACCCAAGGTAGTGTACTCGGATAATGGAGCTACCTTTCAGGCGACAGCTAAATGGTTACAGCGTGTGAGAAAGGACGAACAGTTTCACAGTCTCCTTGCAAGTTTTGGTATCAAATGGCGTTTTAATCTGAGTCGGGCCCCTTGGTGGGGGGTCCAATTCGAGAGACTTATAGGCTTGTTCAAGAATGCGTTCTACAAATCCGTTGGTAACGGAACTCTGAAATGGTCTGAGTTGGAGGATGTCATACTCGACGTAGAAGTAGCGTTAAATAACCGACCTTTAACATATCTCGAGGACGATATTGAATTACCAGCGCTGACACCTAACTCGTTGCTTCAGGTTAATGCAACGTACGTTCCTGAAGAAGAGGCACATCACATTGCCGAGAAAGATTTGAGAAAACGTGCAAGGTTCCTTCGAAGATGCAAACAAGCAGTATGGGACAGATGGAGTCGTGAATATGTCCGTGGCCTGCGTGAACAACACCGCCAAACTGGAAACAAGAATGCTGTGCATCCGAAGATCGGAGAAGTCGTGATTGTTCGAGAAGAAAACAAACCAAGAAATACGTGGAGAACTGCTGTTGTGACAAGATTAATTACGGGAAAGGACGGAGTTGTACGGGGAGCAGTGGTGAAAACAGGCAAGGGTACATTGGAGAGAGCAGTCCAACATTTATTTCCCCTTGAATTGTCTTGCGATTTAAACAACAACCAACAACTGAACCCTGATGCCACAGACTTCCACCCAAGACCAAAGAGAGCCGCTGCAGAAGCTGCGAGAGTTGCTATTAGAGAACTTGCCGAGAACGAACAGTCGGACTAGCACGATGTTCAAACTTGATAGTAAAGTTGGAACTGATGACTATAATTACATTATTTAGTGTTTACATTTGCGTTATAAAGTCTGAGAGTGCATGTATGTCTCGGACAGAACATACATGGGGGAGTGTGTCGGAGACTTTACCTCAGTCTATAGTTAAAATAGTAATAGAACACGTGAACTCCACGCGCGATAGCGTGATACATAGTTTTCCTTTAAAACAGGAATTTTTGTTATTGTGAGACTTTGACTGCGAAACCATTGTAAAAAATGTGATACGAGAGTGATTTGAGATATTATATATCAAAAATACAACTAGTGATTTGTTGGTGATACTCAAAGCAAAATTCCCAACAACATAACACCAGCCGTTCTGTGGTATGACAACAGCTAGGATAAACATTTAACTTGACTCCTACTGAACGTATTACTCAACGCAAATATTATAATTGTAAATGCAAATTCTTCCGAATTAAAAAGGCAGATATGAAAAAAACGCATTCTTCGTGTACAGACATTATAAATGTAACGTAATACCTAGGATGCATATGATAGGATATCGAAGAGTACTGAAGTATTAAGTTTAACTCTTGGCCTCAAAATGATACTGTATATGTATAGCCTTGATCTTTCAAAATTGTTTTCTACTATACCTGGCACGAGTTAATCCTGCAAGCCCAGGATCTTGTTTTCTCTGTAATGCCCCTTCCACTGGAGGAGGCTTTATAGATAAAATACTACGGTACGTATAGACAAAAAATGATCCAACAATATACATGGCATATATACGATAATATTGAATAATACTATATTGATAAAAACCATTAAATAACTAAATGATGTGAGTTTTACACATTTCATTCAATCCGCGACTCAATAAAATACACGGTTTGGAGCTTTTTTACGACCCGCGTCTTTTTACATGCGACGCGCAACCATTTAGTCAAACTCACTAGCCAGCAGTCAAGAACTTAAATCCAAGTCAGTTGAAGAGTATACCATTTCAAGTTATATGTAAACAACGAGTTTGAGTGTTTCATCAGGGGATCCAAACACGAGAAAACTGTATGAAACACGAGCGCGAAGCGCGAGTGTTTTATTGTTTTCGAGTGTTTGGTCCCCTGATGAAACACGAGAAACGAGTTGTTTAGACAACATCTCAAACGAAAACATTTCATTGGCTTATATATATTATTATAGTATATTGTTGTGTTTTGACTTGAATTTGTAATTAGGATCTCAGTTATTAGATGAAAACCGTTTTTCATCTAACAACAGTGATGGTATATGATTTTTAGCGTGTTTCCTTGCGGTATCGAACCTCAATCATGTGACGAATTAGGGTGAGTTCATTCGCTAATTTGCTCATGAATTATTAATGAGTTCGAGATATAAATATCCAAAAAGCTCAAGACCTTAAAATATTACATAGTATCTGTAAATATAATCAGTTTCCCAAGTATCAAGATATATAAATAAACAATTTGGTATTATTTTTTATCAGAAGATTCTTCAATCTTCATAATTTACGAATTTTACGGCGTTTTACGCCCCGCCGATGATCAGATGATCGTTCATTTGCTCCGCACCCCCGCCGATGGCGTAAAATATCAATAACATTTTACGCCGGAGATATCCAGCGTAACACCTACGGATTCCAACCTGGCCAGAGGGGGTTCAAGTCTCTTCCAGAGGGGTCAATTACACAGATTTTTTTGCATTCCAGAGGGGTAAACTCTCCAAAAGCAGAGGTCCTCGACAGGGGGGGTTTGGTTTTTTAATGTAATAGCCCATTTCACATTTGCGACGTGGCCAACTCGGTCCAACTGTTCAATGTCCTTGTGCTGATGTACTGCATCAATTAGTGTATTAATTGTGTTCATTCACATTGATTGAATTTGCGGAGCAATTATAGAATACCTGACCAATTCAAAGCTTCAATTATGGTCAATTATGTTGTTGTAATGTTAACAATAATAAGGCTTTACTGTTTTTATCTACAGTATATAGTAGTAAAAAAGATGAGTTTCAAATTATTTATTGCCTTACCTATTCTACCACCTACTGAACAACATGCAGGCCTGCGAACGGTTACTTTGCTTCAAAGGACTTTTTGAAACTTTGCACAGTGTAGTTTGGATGGTCATGTTTAATAGTCCAGTGCATTTTTTAAAGATTCGTTATAACGGTGGGGCAAAACTGCTAAGGGCCCATTTTCCTTGCCCTCTCCCCAGGATGGTATGCGATCGCCGAAGGTGTGAGCCGAGTTCCGCTGGTACGAATTAAAAGTTTTGAAAATTTGGGTCTCTGAAATAGCATTTCCTGCATTCTTATGCTTGCAGATCATAGTGATGGCCAGGTTTAAATGAGAAATATGTAATTACAAATTAACATGAATTTTCATGAATACACTCAGTCAGGTGATTTTAGTCAATGAAAGGTTGGGTGAGCAGACATTCCAACTCTCCCGATTTTACCGGGAGTCTCTCGAAAATTCATGCAATCTCCTGGTCTCCCGATTTTTATGAAATTCTCCCGATTTTTATGAATATTCAGGAAATATCATAAAAAGTCATAAATATACTGTTTTTAGCACCATAATAGTCTGTCTTGACCTTTTTATGAAGTTACTTTATGCACAGGGAGCCCAAGCGTTGATCTGTGTTAGTGTTGTATG
The DNA here is from genome assembly GCA_902702795.2 of Paramuricea clavata. Classification (NCBI taxonomy): domain Eukaryota; kingdom Metazoa; phylum Cnidaria; class Anthozoa; order Malacalcyonacea; family Plexauridae; genus Paramuricea; species Paramuricea clavata. The sequence goes on from CACRXK020012914.1 coordinate 4,315, forward strand.
TTTTTCAGTTTATTTATTTTAGTGTCTTTATATTTGCTTTTTAATTGAATCATAACACTAAATTACACTAATATGTCATAATAATAATACTCCTATAGTCAAACATATAATAACAACATATAAGTTGATTTGTATTTGTATGTTTTTCAGTTTATTTAAGATCTATTATTAGCTTATATAAAAGCACTGCCTTTCGAACCTGACAGCCCGTTCACAGGATAGCGCGTGATTTGAAATAGGGGGCGGCAACAATATAAATATTTGACAAGGGATAAAACTCTTAAAGTTTGTCGTATTATCAATGCCCCGACTTGAGTGGACCGATAATTATGCAATGAGTGTTGTGTCGAATAAAGGTGTCAACATTTAGGAATCAATGATATATAAACAAGGAAGCAAACTCGAATACAACTCAAGGCGAGAAGCCAATTTGTGTCGACCGTAACGGTTTCAATGTTTAAAATTAAAAATTAAATACATTAGGTACAGTCAAGTCGGGGCGTTAATGCTACGAAACGTCGCTATTAAAAACTATAGCAATTTATAAGACTCTAGGGCTTTTATTTCACAAAATTTTTCAATGGCTATGTACTTTAGCCTTAGACATATCATGTGGCCTAATTTCAAGCTAAAATTCGTTTTAACAATATGGCTTCAAAATAAAACATCGCCGTGTTGTAATTTCATCCCTTGTCACATTTCTTATTTCAGTGTGAAATAACGCATGTATCCTGCGAACAGGCTGTCAGGTTCGAAAGGCGGTGCTTTTATATAAGCTAATAGATCTTAAATAAATAAACTAAAAAACATACGGATACAAATCAACTTATGTGTTGTTATTATATGTTCGACTACAGGAGTATTATTATTATATGACATATTAGTGTAATTTAGTGTTATAATTCAATTAAAAGGCAATATAAAAACACTAAAATAAATAAACTGAAAAACATACAACACTAACATAGATCAACGCTTGGGCTGCTGTGCTTTATGGCAATTTATAGGTTCACTTATAACAACATACTCCCAAAAATGCAGGAAACACCATTTCAGAAGACTTAATTTTTATTATTTTTCTCCAGAAGAACTAGATTTCAATTCATTGAACAGTCTCCCTAAATTATATCTCCAGTAGTTGGAATGTCTGGGTGAGGGTCTTGATGGTGTAGTACAGCCTGAGTGTCAAGCTCCCAGTCAGGTGAAATGTTTCCTTCTTTTGTCACGAGGTTTCCCCTTCTATCCACTTACATATTTGAGGAAGGGAAAATGTGGCTGATGTAAAGGTTTAAATTTCATCCTCCCAAAAGGAGGGCTTATCAGTGAGGAAGGGTGCTTATTGGCATATAATAAATAATCGATATGTATAGATACCGGTATGGTATATTAATCAATCATACACATAGCAGCTCGAGAGCTGAATTGAGTGATATATATAGTTACATATTGATAAAAGCTATGGAAAAAAAATTACCTAGTAAGTATTTACAATTATTTTAAAATATATACATATAACTTGTAGAACATACTATGAAGTAGCCCTGATTATTTACAATTATATTGGTTATTGACACTGCTTGGAATATATATAAAAGTGTCACCGAACCTCTTTGTTTTGACATGTGGATGAATAAAATCCCCAGACCATCTTAAGTAATGTAATTTGAAAAATGTCTTGGTGGTAAAAGGGGAATCGACGGTCTCGGGTCCACAAAACACACTGCTTTCCCGAGGTCTCAGTAAATAAGTGTTTTATTATATATCAATAGTCAAAGAAACAACAAATTAAAGAACAAATGAACGTAAATTCATGAAATATTTTATAGTTAAAACGTTATATTAAACACTGGCTACACTGCAGTTACTTAAAGTGAAAGTTTTAATTACGTACTAGGCATGTCCAAAGGTCGCATCTTCACGTGATGGCGCACGTGATGTTATTCGCCGGTCGATAACGTATTATCTCCCTCTCGCGCTGTTACGAGGGAGACAGCCTAATTTCGTCACTCTCACGTGATATGCTCTCAACCAATAAAACACTAGAAAAATGTGACTTTGACTATTGATATAAAATAACTATAATTGTCTTTAATGTCATTAAATAATTTTGCACAAGCAGCTTCACGCCTACTTTGCAATGTGAAAAGGCCACTCAGTTCTAATCGATCTGCGTAGCTCTCAACACTGGGGTACATAATGGATAACACACACACTTCTGAACACGCTCAATTGCAAGTAAAATATATTCTGGTAAACAACGATGGAACATTTGACAAGGCGTAAAAAAAATTACATGTGGTTCCGGTTTCATATTGCGAAAAAATTAGGGTCGGTAGGTGGGAAATAATTTTTTTTTTGAATATTTTTTTCATGTTTTTTTCAATAATTTAATAGTGTGACAACAGACACCATTTTGGCAGCAGCCTGCAACCACCTGGAGAAAATAGGGTCGCGTGGTCAATCGCGTTGAAAAAATAATAGGGTCGGCAGAAAAAAATAGGGTCGGTCGGGAACCGGAACCACAGGTATTTTATTTTACGCCCAACTATTAACTCTAAGGTAGGTCTAATTAATGCATATGGAATAGAATTGGACTATATCACATTGTGGCCACTTTCGCTCACTTCAATTGGAGTACAGAGTATATGCGTTTGTTTACTTTCTTAATGTGGTAAACATAATCATTCCACTTGACGTTGTTGCTAATAACCAACCCCCAAATTTTATATGGCATATTCTAAAGGGCTGTACAATGATGAATTTACAATAATAACTAAATATTATTCTCTGAAAAGTTGGCTACTGACAATCTTATAGTTATCCTGAAAATTTAAAAGTGTATAACTATATATTACACTAATAATTTTTTAAAATTAGTCTATTCATATATGCCTTCCTAAATAGAAAAGTCTTTAAATGTGTTTTAAAATAATTTAGCAGTTTCTCACTGCCTAATGTAAAGTGGAAGAGAGTTCCATGCTTAAATGATCTGTCTCCAAGAATTTTTGCATTTGTTAGGGGGAATTTGCAGCAAAGAACAATCATCTGACCTTAAATGGTGATTGCCTTCAGGCTTAAATGACAATAGATCAGCAATACATGTATGTACTGAGGTGCCATTCCATTGAGGGCTTTATAGACTAATAACTAAAGACAATTTTAAAGTCCACTCGAAACTTTATCGGTGTATAACCAATGAAGATACAAAAACACAGAAATCCTCTAGGAGGAATATTTATTTTAGGATTGTTTCAGGGAATATTCATTGCAAAAGGGGCTTTAAAATGCTGCAAAGTAAAGGGCTGTTCATATGACGCAGGGCTGACTTGGTTAACCGTGATGATTAGTTTAATGAAGCTCTTATCATGACTTTGATAAACACCCAAATTATATAGTTTGATTCCAGTAATAGTATAACGCTCATTCAAATTATCTTTTATGGTCAGGGGAAACTTTTTGTGACACGATTCATCCCAGCAAGCGTGCTGGCCTGGCTCATATGAACGGTAACTAAAATGAAATTCCAGGACAATTAAACTTATTGCTGGGGAATGTTTAAGAGGAGCTCTTAAAAAGAAATTGCTAATAATGATGATAATAATAAAATTTCTATAGCGCATGTACTTTTACTGTTCTAGGCACTTTGCATGCTAATATTACATAATAATATATTTAATGTTTTACCTATATCCTTCCTATATACTATATAATTACATTTAAAAACTAATAAGAATTTATTAACACTTTTTATTATCATAATTTAAAAGTTTAAGCTTGTCTAAAGAGGTAGGTCTTTAACTTAATTTAAATATATTCATATCATTATTTTTTTGTGTGTGATGGTGTTATGAACTCAGGTGAATATGATGTTTGTGATGTTACATACATTATACTATACGATTTCCCATTTCCCAAGTCATGAAAATTTTCAAAGTGCCGGGGCCATAGGGGCGGTAACTTTAACAGTCAGTAGGGAGCTTTAGATTTGACTACGAGTACGACTACGAGTACGAGATTATATTTGATCGCCGTGCGAGAAAATTACCGTGGTCGTTTTCGTTTCCATTCAAATGTTACTTTTATAGCAGTAAACCAAGAACGAAAGAAAAAGTTTCATAAACTAAATCTCCTGCAGCTAAAATCCCCTACAAAACGTGTAAATAAGTCATAACATTAAAAACAGGCCAGATATTTAGTACTAATATATTATTTGCGCCGGATAAACGCTATGTAAATGCTACAAATTATTTTTGGAAAACAAAAAAAAGCCAACTTTCTTTGTTTGTTTGAAAAGGCGTCGTGAGGACTACGAGATTTCTCCACAATTTCGTACTCAGATGGGCGACGGCTACGACTTTTTCGCGTCAGTACGGGATGGCGTAAGCATACAGCATGCGTTTAGCTTGACGAATCTCGTACTCGTAGTCGTACTCGTAGTCAAATCTAAAGCTCCCTAATATTGCCACGGTAGCGGGGAAATCACCAAAATTTAACATTGTCAAAATGTTAATTTCCCCGCCCTATCCCGGGGGTCGGAGGGCCGGGGTTTCAATTGACTAGTGCATAACACACGGTTGAAATTGTTTGCGTCACTTCCTTTCTTCTGTTCTGTTCTGCATGGCAGCCTCGGTTCAAAGTTGAGGTTAGTCAGAACACTTCGAAACAATCGAATGACGATTTGGCACTTGTGACGCGATGTGTTGACGACATGCTGCAGTCTTGCCGATACTACCCTTCCCTTCTCACTTTTCTTCAAGAGCAATTTTGTATTTCTTTCAAGACTGAGGAGAAACTAGGAGAGGGCGTAACATCTTAATGTTTTCATTTGTGACATAAAATATACCAAACCTGGGGCTCGCAAATTATTATAGTAATAAAACGTAACTAAAATGCTTGAATGGTATCTTGCAGAGTCTAAAAATAGAAAATTCTTCCCAGAGACCATTCCCCAAGACGGACGGGCAATTAGATTCCCCCATTCATTTGGGGCTGGCAACGCCCCTGTCTCGTTAATTGAAAAACCGAACAACATCATGGAGTAAATATACCAGCCCGGAAACGTTTCAGCGATAATATGATGACTCCGGGAAACTTAAACAAAATCATACTTTTCAGAGGTGTTTGTTTCCTCTCCAGAGATCCACCTGGCACCACCATAGAAGGATACATTGTTAGCCCAACAGTGATACGTATGAGAAAACTGGAATAGCGTAAAAACATCTGTGATATTTAGGGACCAGTTTTCATTAATAGCAGGGGTGGCACCGAAGGGAAAAGGTTGGGTAAACAAAATTTTGAGTGATTGAAAGGTTGGATAAATGAGAAACAAAACAACTCGTGGGTTGGGTATTAAAATAAAAATTTATTGTCATTTCAAAAGCATGACTCACTCGAATATTGAAGACAAAACAGCAATGTCAACACTCAATCAGAGTAAACTATCATGATCGTTTTCCAACTTGATAGAAGGCAAATGTTGTGTCCAGAGAAAGTACATGTGCAGACAGCGTCAATCTTTACACAGAAGTGTCACAGATATGGTAAAGAACATGCGTGAGAACTGAATGGTATCACTTTGAGTAAAGCTTTTTGGCCAGGGATGGAGCGTAACTTGGGTCTCAAGATTGGAGGGGGGACTCCTTTTGCCCGACAAAAGAGCGTGGTGATATAAACAGAAATTTTGTCCCAGATAAATCTACTTTTGAATTTTCTTTGACATTTTGGTTTCAATTTTGTAGTCGAGGCTTCGCTTTCTCTTACAGAAAACATGCGGTGCGGAAGTTATTGCTGCCGCAGCAAGGAAGGTTTATAATAAATTAATTTTATGCTCGCTTCGTTTCTGTGTTTCGCTTCTTAATTTTCTAACCTAGTGTAATTTACATTATAAATTGAATTAATTCAGTATTTCCAGACAATGTTGATTCATCATCGGAGGAGGGTAAAGACCTATCTAAAAGCTCGTGTTTTGTGATTGGCTTTCAGAAACAAAAATGATCATTGTTCACGGCTCGTTTTTTAGAAAAACGATTTCTATAGTTTAATTGTCTTTCACTGTTAAAATCAACCGACCACGAGCCTATAACATTATAACTTACCCTCCATTGGTCAAGCAAGCAGGCCGTATGCAAAGTTGTGTAGCATATATGTTGCTCAAAAACAGTATAACAGTAAACAGATAATGCCAAGTTAAGCAGACAATAGAGAGAAGCACGTGTTTGATTCGTGCACTGGGTCCGCGTAATGAAAGGGCAAATGCATGCCAGTACTTCATTTTGTTAACTTTTATATTGCCCCCAGCTTCCGTCGTCTTTTACGTTTTCAACTTCCCAAAATTTTAAATCTCTTCAAAACACCTGTTTGTTTTTCGCCCGACAAAGCACTGAGTTTTGCCCGACAAAACTTTCGACTTTAAACCCCCACAGGATTTGCGCCTTTGGGTGGATACTTATCTAAAATTAATATTTAAGGTAGGGTAAACATTTTTTTGATATTTTTATTGTTGAAACAGCAAAATGTTCACCAACATGGGAGCATTTCACTTCGGTACCCTCCCCCCTCCATAAATTATGATCGGTCCCTTACTGGAGCCAACCTGGAGGCATGCGCACTCTTCTTATATGAAAATGAGGCGAAATAGGCCTGATTATCAGACAAATGCATTTTGCAGAACACATTTATTTCTCACAAATATCGCTAGATTATTGATTATTGGTTGTATTTCTAGTTATTCTTTTATTTTCTAATGCTCACTATTCTTTGTTTTTCATCGTCATGTAGAAAATGTGTTATACTCAAGCAAGTTAAATAAAAACTTTTTCAGTTCCCTCTTTGTCTCCGATCATTTAACTAAGTCTTTGTCATAAACTCATATTTCGTCTTTTGGCTTGACTGAAAGAGTGCAATATTTCGGGCATCCACTATTTCGCTGACCTCATAATGACATTTCGTCAAAACTTTTTTCTTCAAGAAACAAATTTGGAGTAGAGTTAGGTTAGGATTAGGGTAAGGATTAGAGTTGGTGTTTGGAGTAGGGTTAGTGTTAGTAAAACCGTTGCTTTGTTACGTTTTGTCACTCTGAGGCCAGCGAAGTAATCTCTTGCCAGCGATATAGTGCCACTTACTTTAAATCCCAAATACCTTGTCACACATTTCAGAACAAATAATTTATATGATTTTTTTCTGTGTTGGTGTAATGTACTCAGGTGAATATGATGCTTGTGATGTTACTCCGAGTGTGTATCCACATCGGACAAGCTTGAGAAATATGCCTGGCCACGGTGGGAATCGAACCTACGACCTTTGGAATACCAACCCAATGCTCTGCCAACTGAGCTACGCGGTCAGGTCGGTTCGAGCATGTGATATTTCCGAACGGAATCTAGTTCCTTCGATATCAATGTAATCTAGTAATCATGATTTTTGTCTTTGTTGGGGTAATGTACTCATATTTTTCAAGCTTGCCCGGTGTAGATATACACTCAGAGTAGCATCACAAGCAAAATAATTTATATATTTGCACCGCGCCTTTGTAAAACAGATCTTTTCTTTCATTATTATATTCTTTACTCTTTTATTCTTTGTATATAGTTAGCGTTTACAATAATACAGCATGGGATGTAAAACGCGAGTCGGAAATTTCTGGAATGGTCATTTTAGGCAGTGGTGTCAAGTAACGAAGTAAATGTACTTCGTTACTGTACTTGAGTACTATTTTTGAGAAGTGAACATGTAACAAAGTAAACTTTTTCTGGAGTACTTTCACTTGGAACGAAGTCATTTTAAGAAGTAACGTTTTACTTCGTTATTTTCATTTTGTGGCGAAGTATTTCGTTACTTTTTAACTTTTGTTTAATTTTACGTGATTTATTTCTGGTTTATTTTAATTTCGCCTTCGGGAAAGGTAATACGACCTCTACATGCGTCTGGGATCTGTCGTTTATGACTTACTTATAAGAATTATTTATTTAATGGATTTAATTCTTATATCTTCAACGGGTATGAAAAAATAGACCATGCCGTGAAATATTGTATATTCGGTGCACGCATGAAATGCGTGTGTTATTTTGTATCTTTTGTATGTTAATCCATTGGAGAAGTTCCCCTCCCCCTCTACATGCTACAGACAATAGTACTTTTACTTTTACTTTGTACTTCAAGTATTTTTAAGGATACTTTGTACTTTGTACTTTTTACTCTTACTCAAGTATAGTTTTATTGTTAATTACTTCTACTTTTACTCGAGTACAAATTCAAAGTAATTTAGGCACCACTGATTTTAGGTCAACATGATTAAAAAAAGGATTTTTAAACACCGCGTAACCCTTTACAACAGAGAAATCAACACCTTATGTTTGTTACGGCTGTCGAATAACAGTGCATTTTTTAAGGATTCTTCAGTGGTGGGGCAAAACAGCCAAAGGGCCTATTTTCCTTGGCCTCCTCCCAGGATAGTATGCGATCGCCGAAGATGTGAACCTGAGTACTGCAGGCACAAGTTAGCAAGGGGGATCTGGGAGCATGCCCCCAAGAAATTTTTAAAATTTGTATCTCTGAAATAGCATTTTCTGGACTCTGAGAACACATTTTTTACAAAATCTCAGCGTCTCAAAACAAAGTTTTAATGGTGAAATCTGCAATAAATTGCATTCTAAATATTCAAACACAACATAAGTTTAAAGATGATGTCCACTGCGTTCTGTGCATCAGTTCTGCGGATAACAAAGGGGACCCCCAAATATAAACATTGCACAAATTTTGCATCTTTCGAATTTTTTTGAATTGTTGAATTGAAACGTAGAGTTTATATTCATTTACAAGTATAGCGAACCAGAAAAGTGTTAGATATTCAGTTAGTATATCATATTTTACAAATATAGCAGTTCAAAACGTAAACAAAGTTCGCGCATGTGCACAGGAGTGAACATCATCTTTAAGTATATATGCTCACCAACAAATTTTGTTTTTTAAACTTCTTTTCAATGTTAAACTCATTTACTCAATACAGGTCCTAGGGCCCTGGCTTTGGGGCAATAGGCCATTTTTTTCTTCAGTGGTAGGGCAGAGGAAAGTGTGAGGAACAGGCCCAGTGGGGCAAATTCCCCACCAGTCCATGGTATTAAAAAATGCATTGTCGAATATGCTAGGTATGAGATAAGATCAGAAACTGAAATGACTCGACTCGTGACTCGACCTTTGAGTGACTCAACTCGTGACTCGACCTGTAGGTGACTCGTTACAACACTGGGTCTTTGTTTACCACAACCTCGAACAAATAACATGAAAAATAGTTTCATGTATAACGGTGCTCACTTATAGAACTCTATTCCGAATAAAATTAGGGAAAGCAAATCCCTGTCATGTTTTCAAAATAAAATTGCTACTCACATTCTTTAAATAAAACAAGATCATAAGAAACTGAAAACCTACAAAAACTTGTAAATATATATATATATGACTTACTTATAGTTTATATAACTTAGTTGATATTATAGATTGTAAATAGCTTTAAATACTATATTTTTGTAATTCCTTTTTACACGCCCCCTGTGGAAATCAGCCTCGGTTGACAGGGTTAGCGCGGATAAATAAAGTTTTCTATCTATTTTTTTCTATCTAATTTCCGATCCCTTGTATTTTCCACGCACTTCCATTCCTATCAACCAAGTTTTGCTATTATTGACAGTAAATCAGTAACGTAACAAACTATGGAAACTACGATTATAGTAACTATAAATGGAAGGTGAAATATTTTATGGGATACGATAAAGGAGAGAGATTGAAAATGAGTAGGAAAATCAATTATCAATATTGCGCTCAGAGTATGCCCGTTCGCAAGTTTAATAGGTGCTGGCCATGACTCTGGTACGAGATTGTAGGAAAATATTATAAAATTGGGGTAGCCCCTTGTCAATAATTTTCAGTTTGAGGCGTGACTGGGCAGTTTTTTATGCGTGACTGGACAGTTGCTGTAGCACAGTGCAGTAGATTTGCTTGTTAAAGTACAGTATATTTGAAAATGTGGCTGTATAACAATCTCATTCTCGACATGTTTACACATTTAACCATGATATTAATATTTAAGGGTTAAAATATATGATGAGACTCTGACTTTGTCCAAAAATTTTTTTTATATAGTTATATTAAGTAATGATATATCCATCAATTCCAGCAACTTTTTTAAGCAAATGTTAAAAAGCGATCGAGATATAGGGGAACATGCTATGACCACTGAATAGCTTCGCGCGAA
>CACRXK020012915.1:0-14560 GCA_902702795.2 Paramuricea clavata
TACGGCCTATTGGAAGATCACCCGTCTTAATTTTTGTAAATATCTTGGTGAAATAGTACCGTTTTTAATAAAGTTAATAAAGTCAATAAAGTCAATTTACACTGGTCTTTCGCGTGCCTATTCCTACATGTCGTCTTTGTGTGTACTTTTGTCACTCTGAATAAGTCCATATAATAAACAGAACATTAAACAGTTGCGAGAAGATATGGATTTATGTTCTCGTGTCAAAAACAATATCTCACTCGTTCGCTGCGCTCACTCTTGAGATATTGCTTTTGCCACTCGAACATAAAATCCATATCTCTTCTCAACGGTTTAATATCCTCTATATATTCAATTTACAATTTGTTCCGCTGTATGGGTTTTTTGTCCATTAAGCAAATTGAGTTTATGTAAATGATATATATATATATATATATATATATATATATATATATATATATATATATATACATATTTAAGAGTCAGGATAGTGTAAACCTACTGCAACTTGTGCCCTCTTTAAGAAAACTGAGTTCAACAAAATTCACATTAGTCACAGTGATTAATATTTTACAGGCTCAAAAATATTTATCTACAATCAGGTAAAAACATTCCCTTTCCTATCTAAACTACCCTCAACACATAAAGATTGTGTTTTGCATACACTACAGCTTAAATTGGTCTGTAAATGTCCTCCAAGGCTTCAATATCTTGCCTATATATCTGAATGTCTTTTCGTAAAAGATATTCTTTCGGTTAGAATTTGCAACCAACTCAAAGCAATTATGCAAGCCAAGACAGGACCTTTTTTAACATACAAGCTGGGGGGGGGGGGCAAATGCCCCCCAGTCCCCCTAATTACGTCATCGTTCCATTTCAAATTCTGCTGCATTACAGTGCCAAGAAGAAGCGTATTATTCGTTTGTTTAAGTTCAACACCATTGGCGTGAAGATGGATGGAATGTTCTTCAAGATGATGAACACGAGAGAGCTGAGTTGTAGAAAAGAGCATGACTTTCGTTTTCTTGGGGTTAAGGACAAGGTTGTTCGAAGTAGACCAGGTTGAGAGATCATCAAGGTTGGACTGAATGTTATTTTCACACGAGTTTATATCAGCTGGCTTGCAATGGGAATAGAGGGAAGTGTCATCAGCATACTGGTGAGAAGATATCGTAGGGTTAAGATTGTCGGAAAGATCGTTCACATAGAGGTTGAACAGAACAGGACCAAGAATGGAACCTTGTGGAACTCCAAAACAGACATCGGTAGTACTTGATACCGCGTCATCGATTTGTACAAACTGGCGTCGTCCAGTGAGGTAGCTTGTAACCCACTTGAGGTAATCTTTGGAGAAACATTGCCGGTGAAGTTTTCTCAAAATGGTCGAATATAAAACAGTATCAAATGCTTTGGAGAAGTCGGCAAGAACAGCTATGGTAACTTCACCTCTTTTCATAGCTCGATAAATGTCATCTCGCATTGCCAACATGACAGTCGTGGTGTTGTGACCTCTGCGGTAGGCACTAACTAATTCTTTATGTACTCCAATAGTTGTGTTGGTTACGAAATCAGACATTTGTCGAAGAACCAGACGTTCGAAGATCTTGGATAAGGTTGGAAGAATGGATATAGGACGGAGGTCGTTGTTGAATGTTATCTTCTCAGCTTTTGGAATAGCACAGATACGCGCAGTCTTCCAAGGTGATGGAAATAGCTGTTTTGATATGCAGTTGTTTTTTATATGTGTCAGGGGTGATACTAGCTGCTCCGCCACCATTTTGATGTATTTAACAGGAATACCATCAGGGCCACATGAACAGCCCGAGCGCAAACTTTTGATTTCAGACAAAACTTCACGATAGCTAACTTCGCGAAGACAGAATTTTTTTCCTAAATTTATACCAACAAAACAGCGAAGAATAACAAATAAATAAACGGAAAGTAAGTTTTAGGCTTTATCCTTTGTCCTTGTTTAACCAGATCGATTTAAATTGTTACGTTTTTTTACCACTAAGTAATGATAAATTATTGTTAATAATTTATTTTTTTTTGGATGCTCAGAATGCAGGAAAGAGCATTTTCAGGTTTCAAATTTAAAAAATTTTCTGGGGGAGTACACCCCCACACACGTGACCATTGGTATCCTCCTCTAATAAGTAATCATAAATTATGGTTAATACTTTTTTACTTTTTGTGTTTTTTTTCCTTCCTTTATTTAAAATACAAGTATAGTTAGCATACATTTTGGAGCAAATTTGGATGCCGGCTCAGAATGCAGCAAATGGCATTTCCGTGTTTCAAATTTTAAAAATTTTCTGGGGGAGTACACCCCCACACACGTGACCATTGGTATCCTCCTCTAATAAGTAATGATAAATTATGGTTAATATTTTTTTTTACTTTTTGTGGGTTATTTTCCTTCTTTTATTTCAAATACAAGTATACTTAGCATACATTTTGGAGCACATTTGGATGCTCAGAATGCAGGAAATGGCATTTCTGTGCTTCCAATTTCAAATATTTTCTGGGGGATTACACCCAGAGCCCCGAATTCATGCGTGCATGGTATGTTGACCACACACGTGGCCTTCAGCCATTGCTATCTCCCTGTAGTATATTATCTCACAGAAAGGTCCCTTTTCAATAAATGCCCCGCCCCCCCCCCCCTCCACGGGAAAATCCTTAAAAAAGGCCCTGAGCCAAGTTATTCTCTTATGTGGCTAATTCGGTCAAGTTTATTTCCTGTAGCAGTCATTGCAAATATCGACTTATGATCCTAAGTTTTGAATAACCTCGTCTAAAATCATCCCCCCCAAACAAAATTGAGATAACAATATAATGGGTGATTGAGAAATAACATGTAGAATTAGTTCTGTCTTTTGGTCAAGTTCAGTTACATCGCAATCAATCTCTTCGTTGTCATATTTTAATGGCTGCTGAAAAACATTTATTGCTTATACTCTGAGTTTTATCGCTCATAACTTTCGAACTGGATTGTTTATCAAAGGCGTGTTCGCAATATACTGTAAACAGCAGCACAAAGGTCACGTCATTTACTCATTTACACAAACGCCCTGAGTTGGACGTTCTTCTAGCGCTCTTTTAGCGAAAAGCATCAAAGGCAAAAGCTGGTAAATCAGCGACTCGCCATAACCGGTTGGAGCGTTCCCAAGCAAATTACCTGCTTGGGCTTCAAAATAGCGTTTGCATACAAAATATGTATTATAGAAAACTAAAGACAAATAAGAAAAATAAAACATTTTGAATCTTTTTGTGCGTATTGCAGTTGGAATCACTTCTCATAGCTTTACAGTCACACCTCGGCGGGCCTTCCAAACACAACATTTAACCGGAAGTTGTAAATTAAAAATGACACATCACATTTCGACCACCTTCCCCTTTTCGAAAATATCAAAACACCACAATTATCCTGGCAAAGGGAATTAAGTTTTCATGTAAAAGAAGAAGAAGTCAAATATATTTTGCACACCTGCAGGGATGGACTTACTGGGAGGATGCACCCCCCTTAACATTGGCAAAGAGGGTGCAAGGTGGAAAGGCAATATACTGGGTCATCGTTACCACAATAATGGCCCTCACTGCCGTGCGTAGCTCCAAATGATTACGGACTTGATCAACGGTCGTACCCTGAACCATGGGTCGATGAGTATAGACTCCATTTGTACAGACAACTTATACAACACCGAAATAAATTAAATGAAGCCAAGAACATTAATTTTTAGATTTTCAATCTTCTTGCTATATCTAAAGACAGTTTAACCAAATCAATGAAGGTGCACGGTGAGGTACAGTTAAACATCAAACACTAGGTCTTCTATTTTGTTACTTCGAAGTTTGCCGGGCTTCCAGACCAGACCATCTTGAGAGACTATGTTTTGGTCTATAAAAGACTTGAATTCCTTCACTGTCCCTCAAACAAAGTGGCAAGGAATGTTGTCAGATATTTATAATCACAAGGCGTAAAATTGCTTTACGTATAACTCTTTATAAACAACTCAAATAAATATTGAAATTAAATTTATGTTCCTCTTCAAAGAAAAGTCATTCAAAACCTGTTTGTTTGACCTGTCAAAAAATAGTTGTTTCATCTTGGAACTAGACGTTAATTATTCAGATTCACCTGCTAATTTGTTGGTATGGATTATTATTTTACGATTAAGATATTCATTGACTCGTGTCCTGTGCAGTTCCTTTCTTCTTCAAAAACATAGAACTTAAGTGAATTTAAAAGCTCCGATGTTGTTTTCCATTACAAAAAGTTATCGATGAAAGCACAAAGTTGTTAAAATTTTCTATTTCCTCTTCGAAACAAAATTGTTCGCTCCTGACAGCCGCCATTTTACACAACATGGAAATACAGAATTCTTTAAATTATGCAAAACGTATGCATAAATTTAAATATTAACCCTGACGGTACAGACATGAAATGTTTTAGCCATTGACACAGCCGTTAGGGGGGCGAGAGCCAAGAACCCAACGGCTGGAATCTGAGCCTAGCTGTATTTTCATTAATTTATGTGCTAAGTATTTCTACGTAAATGTCTCATACTAACAATTATTTTTTCCATGGTTTTGCAATTCTGACGGGTGTGAATTGTACCATGTTAACTGTTGGATGAAACCGAATGGTTGTTATAGCAAATATAGAATAATACATCGCAAGAGAATTGATGAAAGCTTCTGGATTAACAGAAATGTATTTCTATTGAAACAAGAATACTGATTTACAAGATTGTCTAGATATATTACCTATCTACAGAATCTGACATTTATTATGAAATTGTCGTATTGTCTCCAATCTACCATATAGATGTCAAGAGCATTGTATGCCACGATATTGCATATCTTTATATGTACAGTAACCTAACAAGTTGTTGGGCAATAATGATGACAAACAATGGACACTACCTGTATACGTACATGCTAAATAGATACGAAATATCTACATATTGGACAAAAAACCCTATGATAACACTTGTTTACCAACCCAAAAATACTGTAGACTATCATTGCTTGGAAAGAATATTCAAGAATATGCAAACTTGCAACAAAACTAGTCATATCACGTTGAAAGACATATGTTTGTTCTTCCTAGTTGTGTTCATCATGAAAATAACACTTTACAGTAATATAGTAATTGTTGCTTGTTGTAATTTGAGGTAAAATTGCTTCGTAACATCCTGGTATATGTAGTTCTATTTTTCTTTAAAATACCCAGGTCAAATATCTACAATATCAACGGTTAATTTTTAACAATTTGAAAAACGCGCTTCGAAATCTATTGCATCTTAAAGCATAGCAGAAAAAATTAGTGCTGGAGTTCATAAGAGCGAACATTATATGGACGTCACGACACCACTGAAGGGTGATACAACTGCAATCTTCGCAGAAGTTTACCAAGTACATCATTATAGTTGATGGTCCATAGCAACACAACAGAGCTATGAGAACGATTAGGAACATTTTAGTAATCTTCTCTTCCAGCAGTTGTCGGCTATTAGTGATAGCATTCGAGGTACTTAGGTTTATATCGACCGTTGGAAGCTGATTTCGCTCTTGCGATGGTGAGTTGTTTGCTTCGGTGGAAATTGATGGAGGAGTTTGGTTAGTTTCCAACAATTCTCTGCTGTGGATGATAACATTTGGGGAATCTGTTTTTGTAATGACAAAATCTGTTGATGTTGATGCTGCAGTCTTTTTTCTTGCATTTTTGGTAATTCCTTTATTGATCTTTTGCCTCATTAAGGTGTACGTTATGGTGGTGATTAAAACAGTAATTGCAATAGAGGTATTTGCAAATATGAAGCCGTAAGTAGTAAAACCAACATCGAGATAAATGTTAGGTAAACTCAACGAGATCAACCAAATCATAACTATTGTTAACACAATTCGCTTATTAGTCACTTTAGTACGATAAGTGTTCGGTTTTCGCACAGCAAGATATCTTTCAACTGCCAAACTTGTAAGACTGAGAACCGAGGCAGTACATGAGATAAAGTAAACCATATGGATGGTTATTAACTCCTCAGCAACGCTGCTCTTTTTCAGGCCTTCTTTGATATGATAATAAACAGAGAAAGGCTCAGTGATAAAGCCAATAATTAAATCAGCAGCAGCTAAATTTACCACCAACCAGTTGAATGGAGTTCGTAAGTTTTTATTTGGATCGAAAAAAACAGCCAAGATGACGAGGATGTTTCCAGGAATATTGGTCAGGATAAACACGATAGATATTGTGGCTGTCATAAACGATAATTCAGTTGGTGCTGCAATGGATAGGCATCTTTTGTCAAATGTACTTTCAATAGCCATTATGCGAATCCTACAAGAATAATTTTTTAAGATGAATAATTTATTCTATCATTTATTCTATCTTTATCTGAACTACTCCCCGAGCCAACGGCGCTGAGCGCCGTTCCAGGCGTAAGCCCGGAGCGAGGGTACTAATTCCGCCCGGCTATTTACCCCAACGGAAAGGAAAGCATTCGCGAAGTCGAAAGTTTATCAACGATCGCGGGTGTGGGTTACAGTGCGTGGTTGGGTGGGTGGTCCTCCTCACTGATCTCATAATATAGCAATCTGTCAGGAATAGCGAACGCTGGTTGGTCCAATTTAAAATTTGCATTATAACGATTGAATGACGACAGCGAAATAGCAAACATTTCTTGATTGATGATTTTTTGCAAATATATTTCATTTTTCAAGATTTTGTAGATTTGAAATACTTTTTTGAAAAAGAAAGGCTAAATAATTGCTAAAAGGAGGGAACAGAGACGGCGCGACGTTAACGACGGTAAGTTTGTTTTAAATATACCGGGTGTCCCAAAAAAAAGTACTCCGGTTTGATTCGTAATAACTTCTAAACAGGTAAAGCTTTCAATGAGAAATAACTTGCATCAAATAGAGGAATGACTAACTTAGATTTTGATATATTACAGTTGTATTTCACGTAAAAATTCACAAAGATATTAATGTTTAAAATCGGGAGCATATTTCTGGATGTGTCTGAAATATGCAAAAAACGGCGTATCAAATATTAATGAAGATTTGCCCGACTGAAACATGCACTATTACCAGTAAATAAATGACACTTGACAAATTGTTTATTATGAAACAAAGTATTATTATCTACAAAATAATTCGTCCGAAATCCGCATGTGTTCCCAGCACGAATACGTTTCCTTTTTTCATGAGACCACTGCATCGCGAAGGATCGTCATGGATCGTTTGCAGTTCTGAATTAGGGCATGCTGTCACAATGGAATTGTGAATTTTCTAACTTCACATTGAATGAATTTTCTAACTTCTGCAACGTTCTGAAATCTTGTTAATTAAGAACACCCAAACTCTTTTTCCTTTCTTAATCTTGGCAAGTTCAGAATAAACTGAGAATAAAACACGATCAAACCATACAACTCCATAATTAAAGACATAACAAACAACTCCCCAGAGACATCCAACATTTTTGGAACAAAACGTAACAAAATAGTAGCGTTGATACTTTGATGTGTATTTGCAAAAAGCAATATTATTTCCTTCATTAAATAATAATATTCATCCTGCCCTAACCGAGAAATAATCAACTTTGTTTTGAACCCATGTGAAACATAAAAAAGTTAGGCTGTTTAAGAAAAATTTAAGCGCCTGCCTTCAAGGTCTTTCATGTACCTTTAAGTTTGCAAAGCCAAAGACCTATTAAATACTTTCATAATTTTGAACGTTCATATTTCAGGAAACAACGAGCTAAGACTTACATGTAAGATGTCTAAATCTACGCTATATCCCTTACAAACCCTAACGACAATTAGCCTGATATGTCATTAATCAAACAAACGCTGGAGTTAATATTTGATATGCCGATTTTCGCTAATTTTAGACACATACCAAAATATGCTCCCGATTTTGAACATTAATATCTCCGTGAATTTTTAAGCAAAATACAACTGTAATATATCAAAATCTAAGTTAGTCCTTCCTCTATTTAATGCAAGTTATTTCTGTTTGATAGCGTTAATTGTTTAGAAGTTATTATAAATCAAACCGGAGTACTTTTTTTTGGGACACCCGGTAGATGTATTGTTTGCTTTATAATTGCCTTAAAAGCTGCTCGTAGCTTACATTTTACTTGGATACTGTAGTCTAAACACATAGGAAGACGAAGAAGTGGCATTTATCGGGCAGAGAAGCGGCGAGCCATTAAAATGGCGGCAATTTGACGAAATATCGAAGGAAACAATATCGAAGATAAAATATACTGCACTGTTTCAAAACTTCATTAAACTTCGTCGAAATCGTCTTTAGCCATCTATCATTATGTAAAAGTACAACAACTGGATGATATCAGCGAGACTCGGCGATAAAAAGCAAACAAGACGGCAAAGTATGGCTGAAATGGTGTTTTCGTGGGGGGTGAGTGAATTAAAATGTATTATATTTAAAGAAAATAATGACAATCCTTATGAACCCTACAATAATTATATTAAATTAAGCATAGTTTTTGATCCCATGATAATTTTCTTTAGGAAATAAGAACATTAAATTTCTGCTAGGCATATTAGTTATTTTGTGCATAATCAGCAATTTACCTGGGGTGGTGCATAGTCATTTTCTGGTAAAATATTATACTTAGACAAATTTTTGCTTCGAATGACCACCCCTAAAAGCAACCCTTCTAAACACCATAAGCACTTCAGAAAGCCTGTCGCTTTTGCTTTTCGGCACTGCCGTTTCAGGGCGGGGTCATTTTCAGGACTTTCGCCCCGGATTCAGGTTTTGGCACATATGCCATGTTCACCGCCATGGTCATTTTACCCTAAAACAGTTGAGATTACCTGTGCTAAATGAAACGCATACAAACATCTATACAGGTCCTAGACTACTAGTGTTTTTTGTTGTTTGTTGTTGTATATGGAATCTCGCAAAGGCCAATACTGCAGACCGCTGTGGGAGATCTGGGCTATATCGCATTTCTTAATATAGCAGTATTTGCATTTTATTATATATTATTATTATATCCCTCCATGCGTTTATATGGACTTTATATTTATGTTTATATCAATTCAGACCTAAAAATGATCTAAATTTCAAATGCTTGTCTATGTTTGATATGCGCATTAGAGTAGATCACTGCATATGTCCTACTTATATAAGCATATATAATTTCAGTGTATATCTATATTGATTACCCTTTTTTATCAATATATTAAAATTTTTAAATAAAAAAGAAAGAAAAGTTATTTGCATGCGAGAATTTGAAATCATTTTATCTCAAACTCAAGGTTTATCGATAGAGGCAGTTTAGTTTTACAAAGAACAGTTTAAAACGTTTTCCGAAATGTTTGTTGTTGAATTTTACCTTAAATGAAAGCTTATATTACGTATATAATTTATTAACGTAGCTACCTACCTTGGGAAATTGATAATTTTGTAATTAAAATGATATTTTTTAATTAAGGGGATTTTTCATTTGTAAAAATTCAGACAAGTTTCAAATACGAAGCAGACATAACATCATTACTCGAACCAGATTGCTTGAAACCTCTCGTCGATTACTGAGTTCTCGGTTAGCGCGCTTACGTAGAAAGTAAGAGGTTGCGGGTTTGACCCCCGCTTGGGGACCGTCAGATGTACAGTATTTTCTGTATAATAAAGCTGGAGAACAACTTTTACTCATCATATACACCAAACTTACCAAAATATACTAGACTATTAACTATAAACGTACGAGAAGCCAGTCAGCTCCAGTTTCAGATTGAATCTGGAGCCAGAGGCATGACGATCGTGTTCGAATGGTTCTAACTCCACAAAGCCTTCACCCATCCTAACAATATTTTTTTTCATCTTCTTCAAGAAAAGGACTATCATATATTAAAAAGCAATCACTGAGTCGCTACTTCTTCTAGATTGCTCTAAACAGCTTGCATAAGTCAAGTCGCCAAACCGTGTCGGGTCAATTAAATCTTGAGCAAGATACGGTTAGTTCCTATCTAAATCGATGTATTGTCCTAAGGAATAAATGTAGCGCAATAATATTTTTTTTCATTCTTCACTGATACTTTCTACATCACCTAAAGTATTCGGCTTGTCTGTAGCGCTTTTAGTTTTCTCTGGAGGGCTCGCATAAATTATGTCACCGAACATATTGACGGAGCCTGCAAACACGCGTGCCGCTTAGCGATTTATTAAAACGCTCGTTCTCCGCCACCAGTTACTTTATCGTCATAATATATATTTTTATTCTTTACCCATAATATTCGCATCATATGAGATTATTTTTAAGCTTATACCGATTTAAACTTTGACTGAACAGCTTGCACAAGACAAGTCGTAGAACCGCCGCATATTGACACTTATCGCAAGTCAGTCGACAAGTCAGCATACTAAAAACGCTCTATCTCAGCCAAAAATTAACATATCTTTTAAATATTATTTTTCATTCTTTCCTGATAAATTACACATTATTTCAAAAAATCAGCTTGTCTCTAGCGCTTTTAGTTTTCTCTGGAGGGCTCGCATAAGTCAGGTATGCTAATGTAATGGACCAACGTTAATGTAAGCGGGATTTCCTCTTTGTTCGTGGTTTACTACACTCGGACTATGTAATTGATACATATAAATTTTATTTTAATATTACTTAATTGCAAATTAAGAATTGGTATAATATTTTATCCCCGAGCCGCGCTGTGCGAGGGTACTAATTCTCCCCGGCTATTTACACCCGGGGAAACGAAAGCATTAGCCAAGTCTAAAGAGTCATCAATGAACGCGGGCGTGGGTCACTGTGAGTGGTTCGGTGGTTCGGTGGGTGGGCATCCTCACTGATCTCAAAAATATGGCGGACTGTCATGAATAGCGGACACTGATTGGTCCAATTTAAAGTTTGCATTATAACGACTGTCGACTGTATGACGACAGCGAAATAGCAAACATTTCTTGATTTGATGATTGATAAATTTCTTGCAAATATATTTAATTTTTGCTCGCATTTTTGCAGAGATTTTGTAAATTTCAAGAAAGAAAGGGCGAGAGAATCGGATAAAAGAAGGGAGCCTACGTCAACGAAGGTAAGTTTGTTTTAAATATTGATTCTATAATTGCTTTAAAACCCGACGGCCGCTTTGGTCCTTTGGCTTTGCGTATATGAAACAACTAAACAAGACAGCATATAATTTCAGTGTATTAGTAATATTGATTCCCTTTTTTATTAGGCCTATATTGAATTTTTTAAATAAAAAAGAAAGCAAAGTTACTTGCATGCGAGAATTTGAAATCATTTTATTGCAAACACAAAGTTTATCGATAAAGCCATTTTAATAATTAAAGGCAGTTTTAATAATTTTATAAGGAACATTTTAAAACGTTTTGCGAAGCTTTTGTGCTTGAATTTTACCTTAAATTGAAGCTTATATTACGTATAATAACATATCTAACATATATATGTTGGGAAATTGATAATTTTGTAATTAAAAGTGATATTTTTAGGCGATTTTTTATTTGTAAGAATATTCTTAAAAAATTATCGTGTTACCATGACAACAACTTTGGATACTTCATGTTCGAAAAATACAATGGTTTTGTCAGCAAGGCGAGGGTTTCTGCATGCATGTATTTTCTAGTAGTTGAGTTCCAATGGGTGTTTGTATATTCTGAGTAATGAGTAATGGATAGAAACGAATATGCTATAGCGAAATTATGACCATATTTGATCAACTGATATTTATTTGATCATATTACTATATTAATTACTTTTATACACTCCTGGCACTGTCACAGCATTAGAGACCTTACGATTTTAGGACGGCAACCGCGACGGCGACGGCCAAAACAAACTCCTTCAAATAAATGGTAGTCGATAGTTCGTTGTATATTATCAATCGTATGAATTTAATACAGTCTTAGAAGTTGAAGACATGGGTTTTATGGTTGGGAAGAGCTCTGCTAAACCCAGTTCGAAGTTGCACTTGTTGTGGCTTGGAATGCAACCGTTGTATCAACACGTGAAAATATGTGATTTGGCGTTGTAAACAGAGCGAGGACAATGTCTAAATTATTCATATATTGTAATTACTCAATTCTTTTCAATGATCTATTGTATTGGTAGCCGTTGCCGTCGCGTTGCCGTCCTAAAATCGTAAGGTCTCTATTATCCCCGAGCCGACGGCACGAAGCGCCGTGAGTGACGACATTTATAGGCCTACTTTGGGGGCCAAGGTCGCCTAATTTCGCCTAATGTCGCCTAATGTCGCCCACTTTCGCCCATGTGCACCCAATTTTTGAACTTTGCCTGACAGTCTATTTGCTTAATGTCGCGTTATAGTCAATATATATATATATATATATATATATATATATATATATATATATATATATATATATATATATATATTGACTATAAATAAAGAAAGTCATCTATAGTATGTTCAAAATGGGCTATTCCATTTAATATCCGTACCCCCTCTGTCGAAGATACATGTTTTTCATTGTCATACCCCTGAAGAATTCCAAGCTCAAAACTGTTTACCCCTGAAGAATTCCAAAATTCCAAGCCCAAAACACTTTACCCCTGAAAAATCCCAAGCTAAAAACCTTTTACCCCTGAAGAATTCCAAAATTTCAAGCTCAAAACCCTTTACCCCTGAAGAATTCCAAGCTGAAAACCCATCACCCCTAAAAAAATCCAAGCTCAAAACCCTTTACCCTTGAAGAATTTCAGGGATCCTCCACAGGGGGGGGGAGTACGGATATTAAATGGAATAGCCCAATACGACTTTGTAGTTTGTAAAATAAAAGTACTTACTTTTCGACGAAGCTACGATGATCGACATCTCATAATTAGGTATCATCGCAAAAGATACAGAGCAATGAACGCACCACAGAAAGATCTACGGTACAGGTTGTTTATATAAAATGTCGCCAAGGCCGCCATGACAATTATTATGTTTCCTTACACGAAGTAGTACAAGTTAGAAGCTAAACCATTAAATTAGACGTGCCGTGGTATTGCGGGCTCAAATCCCAGCCGAACAAGACTCTGAGGTTTTGGATATTAAGGAATTTAATTATTTATTAGTTCAGTAAAAGGAACTGTCATCTAATTTTAGTAAAGTAAGTAAGTATAGTTAAACAAATGTATATGGATTAAACTTTTTTCTATCTGTTTACTTTCACTGTTATTTTCAGGGAGTTAAAATAACTCCCCTATTACTCCTTTTTGGTGGAGTTAAAATTTTAAGGTTAGTTTAACTCCAAATTTGGAGTTAAAATAACTCTGTGAGAGGAGTAACAGATTTCCAGGGAGTTAAAATAACTCCCCTATTACTCCTTTTTGGTGGAGTTAAAATTTTAGGGCTATGTTAACCCCCAATCAGGAGTTATAATAACTCTTTTTGAGGAGTTAGAGGATACTGGCAAACTAGTTAGTGGAGTTATTCAAATATAACTCCCTTTATTGGAGTTATTTGTTATAGGAGCCTGGAAGCAAAATGGCGTCGTGTTTTCGGCTATTTTTAATAGTTTTAACTCGCTCAGATTGCTTTCCTTTCAACTGCACTCAAGAAAAAAAACGTGACAACGTATACAAAAGGGCAACAAGAACTACATTATTCATGTTTCAGGTAAGAGGACATGTTTTATTTCGTGTTTAATATAAATATTCAAATGAGAGGAGTGACATTCTTGGTCACATCAGCTCAATGATGCAGTGTTTTATTACAACTTATTTTTAATATTCTGTTGTGATGTGTTTTATTACATTAAATTTAAACATAGCAATTACGTTGTACCTTGTCATACAGTACAATACAATGCACTATTGATTAGTTAAAACAAGACATGATAGCTATGACAACACAAAATACAGTAAATTTCTTTACACTGCAACAAAATATATTACAATTTTGCATAGCACAGTACATTACATTACATTACAGTACAATTATATTCCTGAGAATGCAGTACATCAAAGGACAGTACAGCACAATTTCCCATATGGTTCAGATTACGGTAGCACATGCAGTGAAATACAGCAAAGTTTATAACACATAACAATCCAGTGCAGCACAATACAGTTTGAGGTGATTGTTTGAGCTATGTGCAATACCCTCTCAGCCTTGAGAATTAGTAAAATCGTCTGGGATTATACAAAGTAAAATACTAAAGTAGGGCGTCATGGGCCAAAAAAAGTTTACCACAGCCCAGTCCAACCTATGTACTGTAGTGTTAATATGGCACAGCATAGTGCATTACACATCACAAGAATAATACACTGTCAGCCATTTGGCACAGAACAGAACAGTCCTGTACTGTACTGTACTGTACAACTTAACTGAGTACACAACAGCACAGTACAAATCAATATGACACAGATAATAGCACAGTGGGTATATGGCACAGTGCGGTATATCACATAGTGGTGCCATACAAAAAAGTAAAGAACAATACAGAATAGTGCGACATCATATTCACAATGTAGTGTAGTAATATAGCCAGTATAGTGAAGGCACTGCATAGTACCGTACAGCATATAATCACTGTATGGCACTTGAACAGTAGAGTACGG
>CACRXK020012916.1:0-14557 GCA_902702795.2 Paramuricea clavata
CACTGTTGATACCGGTAATATTGTTCTCAGCACTCATATCAACTTCGATTTCGTCATTTTCTTCGGTTGCCATACTAAATATCTGCTATAAAAAACGGTTCTTTCGGTTGCCACGTCCTGGCAGGATCGCCAAATGTTAACTAGTCTCTCCGATTATAAATAAAGAACAATATATTTTACCAAAAAAGCTATAAAAGTGCACATCTTCGAATGATTATCTATCAGTTTTTCTTGTTCGAGCCTAGAGAGCTCGAGAGCATGCTGTCGACCCAGTCTTTTCTCTCGGCCGGAAACTGCGTTACTAGTTAATTATGTCATAAATTAACAAAACTAAACATTAATAATATGCTTCTCAACAATGACATCATGCTGTTGAAACACGAATACGAAGTACGGTCCAGCCTGCCTTTGGTTTGTTGATAAACTAGTTGAAAAGTAAAGTTTATATACTGTTTTTGCCGATATACAGTTTAACATCGTCCTTTAAATGAAATATTTCAAATAATGGTTTTTCTTATTATGTGCCGTATTTGACGTAATATAGTGTTCTTGTTCCATACGAATAATAGATATATACAAGACACAATACTTATATAAACTCGCGCACTACCTCTCAATTTGATTTGAAAAACTTCCTGTTTTGAATTCATCTTGGATTGCTTTTAAATTGTCGTTGAGAACGTCCTATAGCTGTTTCGAATTGACCTTGGATTGCTTAATTGTCGCTTAAAAACTTCCTGTTTGAATTGGGCTTGGATTGCTTTTAAATTGTCGTTGAAAAACGTCCTGTTTTGAATTTTCCAAAAACTTGAATATCTTCTGAACTCTTCAGAATTCGCCATTCGAGCGCCATTAAACCGAATATATAAACCTGTAAAATCCTATTGCACCGGTGCAATGCGTGCTACGGGCTGTTTGAGAAAGGGTTACTAACATTATCGATATAGGTTCACTCACTCCGCCTCTCCAACTAGCATGCATATTTTCATGAGTGAAATTTCTTCTTTCGTGTTGATTGTTAAAGACATCTCTAGAAAAATTATGAGCATATATTTTTAACCATTCTATTTGACGCAGTTTTATGTTTTGTTTGAACAAAAATTTCTCAATTTTTGATCAAGCACTTGTTTCTGTATGATTCACATCAGTCATTAAAATAATCCATGTAAACGTTCACGTCTATAGTAAGTTAGTAAGTCTGCAATAACAATATACTTGATTAAATTTGAACGCAATTAGGAAGACAAACGTATTAAACTATAAGGGAACCGGGTCTGTGCCATGAGTGTAGGTATAGTACCAATAATAGAGACCTTACGATTTTAGGACGGCAACGCGACGGCGATGGCTACCAATACAATTATTATAAATTGTCCTCGCTCTGTTTACAACGCCAAATCACAGATTTTCAAGTCTTGATACAACGGCTGCATTTCAAGCCGCAACAAGTGCATGCAAACTTCAAACTGCCGGGTTCAGGAGAACTCTTCCCAACCATAAAACCCATGTCTTCAACTTCTAAGACTGCATGTATTAAATTCATACGATTAATAATGCACGACGAATTATCTTTACTACCATTTATTTGAAGGAGTTTGTTTTGGCCGTCGTCGTCGCGTTGCCGTCCTAAAATCGGAAGGTCTCTATTAACAAGGAAGAGCCAACTTCCCAACGAGGTACAGTCACTTCCCAACGAAAAGCCTTGAGTTCGCTCGAAACGTCGAAGTTTTCCTTGCATTTCTTCATATAGGTACATAGTTCTATCCCTATTTCGATCCGCAGCTTAGTCGCATGCATTAAAAGCGTGCCAGAGGAGATCTGAGACGAGGATGTGAAACTGTAATTTTAGCAAACACCATTATTATAGTTTTTACATATGCTTTTGTTAGTTTAATATACTCAACATATAGCTTTCGAATTAAGTTTGATATGTAGTTAAAATAATAATTACGAAAAACTTCCCCATTTTTTGTCACCCATGCACTCACTCGATTTACACGTTTATATTAAGTTGAAAAAGTTCCTAAAATGTGGGCGATTCTTGAGATATAATGTGGGCGATAATGTCTTGTGATAATAATCCCCACCTTAGCGATTTGATCAAATTACGAAGCTCCTGAAAATTTTGAACAATTATAATGGCACACCATGTCGCTGTAAAGTCAAACAGGTAAAGCATGTGTACATGCATAGTTAGGACATCCTACTACCGGGTGGGGCAAAAAAAAGTACGACTCTTTGAATTGTTATAACATCCGAACTAAAAGAGCAATGACAATAACACACGTTTATTGGCATTCAGCGATGTCTAACTTAAATTTTGATATATGCTATGCACATTTCCATGCCATATTGACAAAGATACATGCATTTGAACAAGAGTAACATTTTATTTTGAAACTAAGAGAATTAAGCTAAAAACGGCCTATTAAATATTAATACCTTTATATACAAAAACAACTTGTGTTAAGACGCGTTATACTCTATAGTCAGTACGTTAACGCTTGTTGTTCAAAAGCAATCATCTATTCATCAGCAAATTCATGTCCCCCGGCACAATTGCAACATCTTGCCCGTAAAATGGGACAGCTCGTTCTAGACTCATTAGAACATACAGACTACCTATCCCACGGGTATCGGATACCTTCTAGGAACAAAACTTTTAATAAAATCGGCCTTATAAGTTCACATCCATTGCCCAACATCGTAAAACAAAAAATAAAAAGTCTGTGAATGAAGAAATATTTCTATAACTCGACTTCACTTCATTGAAACAATAATCGCGAACAAATCGTAACGGTTATTGAATTAGTTTAATAGGGGCTTTTCAGCTAATTATTGGCGGTTCCAAAAATGCTTGCGTAAGTTTAAACACAATTATCTCAGTCATAATCGCATGAAAATGCACCAGACATATATCAAAATATAAGTTGAACATCGCGGAATATAGGGTGATTTATTTAAGTGTAATAGCTCTTTAGGTAAATGAAACTAACAATATATTAAAGTCAAGCTGCTTGAAGAAAAAGCTTGCATTTTTAGACAATAGTAATATTAGTCGCTCTCATTTAAATAGTAGAGGACTGCATTTAAACCGAGAAGGTAGCTCTTTGCTTCAGGCAAACGTTTCATATTTCTTAAGTTCGCATAATTGAAATGAGGACGGGTCGAGGAGGAGTGCTAATGATGCCTGTTTAAATATTCCGAAAACAAGGGGTTTTAAGATGGCTATGCTTAATGTAGTTAGCCTTCCGAAACGCCTTGATGAAATCCGATTATTACTTCACGATAAATATTTAGATGTTTTAGCAGTTAATGAAACCCGTTTGGACTCCACTATTTCCGATGGGATTGTTAGCATTGAAGGTTATGACTTGCTACGTGCTGATCGGAATAGAAATGGAGGAGGGGTATGTATTTATACAAGACGCCATATAAATTATGAAAATCGCCCTGATCTAGTTCCAACAGACCTTGAAGCTGTCTGTGTGGAAATTAAGCAGGCTAATAGTCAATCTTTTATAGTTTCAAGTATTTATAGACCACCATGTTCCGCTAGTGAAGTGTTTATAAAAATTGAGAGGCTAATCAAATCAATTGATGATGAAAATATAGAATTTTATATTTTAGGAGATTTAAATTGTAATATGCTAGAACCAACTTTGTCCACCACTAGAAAGCTTCAAGACGTTTTGGAATTATATCAGCTTACACAATTAATTAATAACCCTACGCGTATTACCCAGTCTAGCCAATCATTATTGGATGTAGTAATTGCGTCAATGCCTGAAAAAATAATTTTTTCAGGTGTAGCCCATCTCGGAATTAGTGATCACAGCCTCATTTATAGTATTCGGAAAATAAGTACAAGAATAAAATCTGATTTACAAGGTTCTGTCGAGTATAGAAATTTTAAGAATTTCAATGTTTCAGGCTTTCTATATGACTTACAAAATATACCCTGGGAAGAAATAAGATTTAAAAGAAATGTAGATGAAATGTGGCGGTTATGGAAAACGTTTTTTGTAGATGTGCTGGATAAACATGCCCCTGTGAGAGTAAAAAAATTAAGAAAAGGGGGTAATATTCCTTGGGTAAGCCGGGAAGTAAAGGAAAAATTATTTAAAAGAGATGCTCTTAAGCGTAAAGCAATAAAGACAAATAAAGAAGAAGACTGGAGACTATATAAGTCATCTAGAAATGTTGCCAACACTGCTTTGCGCAGGGCTAAAAGAGATTATTATGCAAACAAATTCACAAATAATAAACAGAATCCTAAATATGCTTGGAGAACAATAAACGATATATTAGGTCGAAACAGAAAACAGACTACGATTAATGAAATTAAACTCCCAGGTAAAACTGTTACATCGACCGACGATTTAGTCGACATTTTTAATGATCATTTTAGTAATATTGGCCCAAAGCTTGCTGAGTCTATTCCAAATGACAATGACGTTAGTTTTCGAGATTTTATTACTCAACAAAAATCTAAGACAAAGAACAGTTTCTCATTTCGACCAGTGAGTGTAACATTGGTTTACACTCTTCTAGTTAATTTGTCTACCACCAAAGCGACTGGAATGGATAAATTTTCAGCTAAAATTCTACAAATAGCAGCTCCAGTTATTGCACCTTCTCTTACTGAGATTTTTAATATGTCAATTGACTCGGATCAATTTCCTTCTGATTGGAAAGCTGCAAGGGTTATTCCATTGTTTAAGAAAGGTCAGCGGTCCATGTTGGACAACTATAGACCGATATCAATCCTTCCTGTAGTAAGTAAACTTATGGAAAGAATTATGTATGATCAAATGTATGAGTATCTTAACCAGAATAATCTTTTCTCAAAACACCAATTTGGTTTCAGACCTTATCATTCCACAACTACTACATTATTGGATTATACGAACGAATGGTATACCAACATGGACCGTGGGCTGTATAACTTAGTTGTTTTTCTTGACCTAAAAAAAGCATTCGATACAGTCGACCACGAAATACTGTTAAGTAAGTTTGAAATGTATGGTTTCCAAAGGAAAGCATTAAATCTTTTACGTTGCTATTTGACGCACCGAACTCAAAGTTGTCAATTGGCCAGCATACTCTCGGTGGAGAAAGAAATCATTTGTGGCATTCCTCAGGGAAGTATACTCGGCCCTCTCTTATTTATTATGTATATAAATGATCTGCCAAGCTGCCTAGAACGCACAACTCCAAGAATGTTTGTTGATGATACTAACTTAACGGCAGTAGGCAGAACAATTAGTGAGGCGGAAGAGAGGGCGAACGTAGACATGAGGAATGTTCAGAAATGGCTTTGTGCAAATAAACTAAGTCTAAATATAGCGAAAACCGAGTATGTTTTAATTGGAACAAGACATAAAATAAGTAATATTGATACCCATCAAGGAGTTAAAATAAATAATCAATTGATTAAAAAAGTTAAAAATACCAAAGCTCTTGGAGTTGAATTAGACGAAAACTTGAGTTGGGAAACACACATTAACCATATTAGCAGTAAAATATCATCAGGTATTGGGGCTATTAGAAAAATGAGGGAGTATGTCGAACAAGACATTTTGATAAAAGTTTATAATGCCTTAATCCAACCTTATTTTGATTATTGCTGTGAAGTATGGGATACACTTAATAAAGGCCTAAGTGAACGTCGGCTAGGTTGATCATGAACTTAAAAAATGAACATGGTCAGTCTATTTTGGCACGAAAATCTCTAGGCTGGGTAACACTTGAAGAGCGTAGGGCACAAATGAAAGCCAGGCTCATGTACAAGACAGTTAATGGTTTAGCCCCCAACGACTATGCGAAGCTTTCCAAAATCTGAATACCATTCATGACCATAATTTGAGAGGTTCTTCAACAAGGTTTTATATTCCAAGACCAAAAACGGAATCCTTAAAAAAAAGCTTCCAATATAGTGGGGCTAAACTATGGAATCAGATACCTGAAGAGATACGCAATTCGGTATCGTATAATTCGTTCTGTAAAAAGCTATCTTCCTCGACCTTAATTTCGACTTAAAGTAGTAGTTAATTTTTTGTCTAAATAGGTATATAATTGTATTTGTTATGTATGTAATATTAGAGCTAGTATATAAATAATAATTTGTAAGTACACATCCCTTTTGGAAATCAGCTTTTGCTGAAAAGGCCAATGTGTTTAAATAAAGTTGATCTATCTATCTAAGGTGCATGGTACAAAAAATACAACTATATAGGACTTCTGGCAGGAATTGAACTTGCGGCCCTGCGATTCCAGTGCAGCGCTATGACCAACTGAGCTACGGAGTCCGTGCAGTTGGGTTTATGCATATATATATATATATATATATATATATATATATATATATATATATATATATATATATATATATATATATATATATATATATATATATATATATATATATATATATGTGTTTTGTCCAGGATTGTCTGTATATTTCAAATTCAATAACCAAGGCATTGCGCATTAAAAATTGAGTTCTATGCTGGACTTTCTCTTTCCGTATAGTAAATATGACTCACTAGAATGTATTAGGCTTCAAGAAGCAAATACCATATGGTCGACAAGGTAATATAACACCCTCATGCAATGCAATGCTATGCTTTGATAGCTTGTATAGAATGCGATTAAGAATCGTATGCGACGACTTTCCCGCATTTAATATACGTCGGAGAGCAAGTCAATGTACTTGGTAGTGTATATACCAACTATCTTACAGTAAGAATATTCTAAAATACGTTAATCCATATTTATTTGTGTTGTTAGACAGACAAATGCTTAGCTCTTGACTGGAAATATATTGCGTGACCGCCGCGCTAAATGACTAATCCGATTTTGTTATTGTCGTATAATTAATAGCGCATGCGCATTGACGGTGTACCACGGTACAGCGTGAACATATAAGAATATATATATATATAACCTTTTGTAGGGTTAAAATGGTACACCGTGGAATATTTTAAAATTATCGCGCTAAATATTGTCTGAAGTAGGTTGGAATACTAAGCAACACACGTTCTTTCAAGTCCATTTCATTGGTTTGCACTACCCCTATATTAACCGCAATATTATCACAGTTTAGTGCATTGGCTGTGGTACACCGTTAGGGGTTACACTGAAAAATTGAGCATTGATTGACCACACCTGGAAAACTTGTGTCAAAATGCATAATTCACATTTATATATATAGTTGTCACTTAATATTCTAGTTATATGCAGTAAATACCAGAACTATATTGAATTTATTGTCACTTAGTTCTACTGGATATCACACACATTGGCGTTTATGTATAGACTGAGTGTATAACTCCTATCAATATAAGTAGGTCATAAGCAATGCACATAAACGAAATACATGGCAAGGACATGTATAAAAAGCGAAATATAAAAGAATATAATTTCGACTCATTTCAGACAATCCTGGACAAAACATCTGCGACACTTCCAATTACTTGACAAAATGTCGTAATATTATCGTAAATTTAGAAAACCTCCCCCTTTCCCCCACCATTCAATGTTGACTGCATTCGTAGAATACGGATAAAACGTCCAACATTGTTTTGGGGGATGGAGGGGGGCAAACGAGTACATTATTCCGGTCTAACTGGTAAAAAATCCATAAAGGAATGTTTTAATAGAGTGTCGCAGATGGTTTTGTCCAGGATTGTAGCTGATATAAATAAGCTGCTGACTTATAATTTTATATCAAAACTATCCACTGGTACTTATTCATGTATACATCGATCCGTATCTTTGATAGATAAACCACTGTGCTATAATACTATCAACCTCAGTTGCAATACACTCTAGTCTACACGATTTCACATCGCCGCTCAATAGTCACCGCTCGTCCATGTTCGCCATTGTAAAATGGTAACATATATTCTATGATATGAGAGCACATGTATTATGGACGCGTATTTATGTTGCAGGGGGGCAAATCATATAATAACAAGTGCTTGAAATGCAACAGTAATTTAGTTATAACTTCTCTAAATGTCGGATGAATAAGTAAGAACATGTATCATCATGAATATAGATTGTTATAATCTACAAACAGCTATGAACGTCTAGTTGGGCCGGCTTAACGTCGCGAAGCTCTAGAAAACGTATAAAATTAATTTGCAAGCTCCCCCCGGATTGTTTACTCTATCGATCCATTCATCGGTCAGTGCATGAATTTAACCTCATAACAATACGGCAAAGCAACTTTGCACTAAAAAGGCACCCCCTGTTCTGGAAAATTTATCTTTACTATTTTTCGTTCATTCCACATTATAACTACCCAAACAATGTATATCAAAATTACCTACCTTTTTATATACTCTGTATATATACTATTGATACACCCTGTATATAAACTATTCCAGCCAGAAAATGAACCCCAGTCAGAAAGATGTTAAGGAGATGTACTCTGCCATTAATGTCCCTAAATCTGAGTGTCGAGAGGTCAACTTGGCTTGTTAGTGTAGTTTGTTCGTCCTTTCGTGCATTTATTTAATAAATACCTGATTGCCATCACCAAGTTATGATCTTAAATATATATGTTGCTATTATATTGATTACTGTATTCAAGTTTCTGCCAACATAAATAGATATGGACCAGTATTATTAGGGCAAAGAATGGGGTTAAAGTTGTCTTGCATCCATGTTATCATAACTTGGAATGTAATAGATATCTTCAGTCATCATCGTTAGGGTTATGTGTGGCATTGAAACAATTTTTAATAACTATCCTAGTCCATTTAAAATCGATATGCTCTGATCCTTCTTATTGTGGTGGTTGTTATTTGGAGCTGCTAATTTATTGTCAGTGTCTATTTTTTATGTAGAAGAAGTGATAAAACGTCATAATACATACATCTGGTTTGTGTTGTGATACGGGTTTGTAGACATTAGAGACGACGTCCTGTAGTTGTTGAACTTTACGTGATGGAGCCATAGCAGAAAGAATGCTATTTCTGTAAAATAAACAAATGTATAAGGCAAACAAACGACGCTACAAAGGTTAGTAGTGGGGCGGATAAGCCCACAATTTTGTAATAACATCTGCAGTTAGTGGAAAAAGCACCATATTGACGGCAGTATCTGATAATGAATATTAGATATGGAGACATCTGTGAAATTAACGCTAAAAAGCTTATAATTTTGAATTTCTAAATTTGAATATAAATTTCTATTACTAATAGAAATTTTAAAATTACAAGTTAGCTCACAGAACAAATAGAACAAGTTAGTAACAGAACAAGTTGGCTGAAAACAAGAGCGGGCGCGTAGGCTGAAGTCAGGAGTGGGCACATAGAGGCTCACGGGAAGGACGAAGGGAAAATAAGCGACTGGAAGATTACCGTGATTTTCTTGCAAAAAAGTGTTTATCTTGTAAACTAATATTTTATGCCTTAAGTTTGAATTTTTTGAAATTGATATACATAAATGGATGATTTTATGATGTAGTATACGGAAAGTTCGTATTTTTATCAAGAATATCGGCCTTCAATTGGTCAAGTCTGGCGAACTTCAAAATGGCGGACTCCGATCCGATGAACATTTCATTGTCTCATTCTGCTCAATGAACTTAGATGGCGTGTCTAAAAGATAATATACCATATTGTACTACTTGAATTCGTTGACCCTTTGAGCGAAGAAACTGGACTTTATTATACGCTAGGCTGATTTAATAGCGACATGTAACATGTTGCCTTGTTTCAAAGTTGTAATTTTTAGACTTCAATTTCATAAATTCAGAATTTCCTAAGACCAGACGAATGTTCTAAGACAAGAATTTAAATTCACTGGATTACCAATAACAAAATGCAGGACAGTTGTTCAAGGTTGGTTGTATTTTAAGTCACTTCAAACGCTCTTCAACACAGCATCACTAATAAGATCTAACAATGTAATTGTTTGAATGTGCAGGTGATGTTGACACATTTGTTCCTGGAGATCTTCAGGGTTCTTTAAACGATATATTCATTGAAAGAGAGGGGGGGGGGGGAGAGTCAAGCAAGAAGAGATATTGGACATACTTGGTGTTACTGGTGACCGTAGTGTAAAAAGCAAAAAAGCCGCCATTCAAGAGCTTTGGCAGCCATATTTCCTAACTGTGGAAAGAAAAGGGCGTTGTGCGAAGATAAACAAATATATCCGTTTTACATGTGTAAAGGCTCATGTGCATAACATGATCTATGCAACTCATTACATTGTATGACAAATAATATAATATTTTTAGT
Organism: Paramuricea clavata; assembly: GCA_902702795.2. Taxonomy (NCBI): domain Eukaryota; kingdom Metazoa; phylum Cnidaria; class Anthozoa; order Malacalcyonacea; family Plexauridae; genus Paramuricea; species Paramuricea clavata. The sequence goes on from CACRXK020012916.1 coordinate 10,257, forward strand.
TGGTATATTGTTTTCGTCCTTAATATTGTACTACAGTGTATACAAACATCACAATGAAGCATGATTTAGCTGTTGAAAAACCAGTTGACATCTGAGTTGAAGCAGGACTGAAAGAGAGGATAAAAGACTTGGAGGCAATGATGACGAATGTTTGGGAAGATTCACATTTGGCATTGGAAGAAGAGGATTGAATATATATTTGTTTTATATAGGTGAGAAAAAGTGAAGGGTGGGCCACTGGTTTACCTAAAGACATTAAAACATACAGCAATTATCTGCAGAACCGATTAACTTTCAAGCAGATATGCATATGGTCTATCACATGCAGTTGAATAATCATACACATTTATCCCCAGTTGTTAATTATGGATGTGCTCAATCGCATATTCTTGACCTTTACATGGTGTAAAATATTTATTTCGTCAAAATGTTAATCCCCGAGCCAACGGCCGTTCCGGGCGTAAGCCCGGGGCGAGGGTACTAACTCCGCCCGGCTATTTACACCCGGGAAAACGAAAGCATCAGCGAAGTCTGAAGTTCGTCAATGATCGCGGGCGTGGGTGACCAACGGCGTTTGGGTGTTGGGTGGGTGGTCATCCTCACTGATCTCAAAAATATGGCGGACTGTCATGAATAGCGAACACTGATTGGTCAAATTTAAAATTTGTATTATAACGACTGCATGACGACAGCGAAATAGCAAACATTTGAACATTTCTTGCCCTTGATTTGATGATTTCTTGCAAATATATTTTATTTGTGCAAGATTTTGTAAATCCGTTCTTTTATGTCAGCGGAAGACCATGTGAAAATAGCCTGCAAAGAAGGCGCGTCGAAGGGCGAAAATGTTTATACGAAAATATTACGAAAGTTATGGCTGCAGTTATGGTATTTAAAAGTATTTAAAAACAGTGTTTTAGTGTTTATATGCAAATTAGCAAAACAGAGAAGACAAAAGCCCGTTTACACTACGCTCAATTTTGGTACGGCACGGATAAAATTGGTACCCGTATCACATTTTTGGTTCTTGGACTACCTATTTAGGTAGTCTAAGAACCAAAAAGTGGCACGGTACCAAAAATTGAGCGTTGTGTGAACGGGGCTTGGCTAAATAGGTAGTCCAAGAACCAACTAAGTGGTACGGGTACCAATTTTATCCGTGCCGTACCAAAAATTGGGCGTAGTATAAACAGGGCTACAGGCTACCTATTCACAGATTTTACAACCATACAGGTACGCTAAGTCTCGAAAAGAATACAGCTGTGCTCCCTTGGTGTAGGTGTTTTGATCTTCTTTCGAGTATGAGCCGGGCAAGCAGAAAATTAATTCTACTTGACCACGGCTGGGAATAGAACTCGCGACCTTCGCATTTCTAGAACGACGCTCTACCTTCTGAGCTACAAGGCCAAGTTGGGAACGATATGTAATTTATTTGTGATCACGCTCTATCTATATGGTATTGAGCACTGTTTGTGTTTCGTAAACCAAAAAACTTAACTATTAGTTGCATTTCGGAGGTTAGTCCTTCAATGCGTAAAGCCAGCTATATATATATATGTATATGTGTATATGTGTATATGTGTATATGTATATGTATATGTATATGTATATATGTATATGTATATATGTATATGTATATGTATATGTATATATGTATATGTATATATATATATATATATATATATATATATATATATATATATATATATATATATATATATATATATATATATATATATATATATATATATATATATATATATATAATGTTATAATGTTTATCGTTCCGCTTGATTTCATCTGCTAATATAGAATAACAAGCCGGAAATTCAGTATGTTCATTAGCCGTGTTTTCACTAAGAGTGGAATGTAAAGCCTCTAAGAAAATCCTTTGTTCGTAGTTCTTAACTCCCTTTTCTAATATTACAGCGTCTGATTTTGCAGCGTTGTGACCAGTGCATTCAGCGTGTTCCTTTATTGTCGAAAAAATTCTCTTTCTAACTCCCGGTTTGTGTTATATATATATATATATATATATATATATATATATATATATATATATATATATATATATATATATATATATATATATATATATATATATAATTTCGCTTACCTCAAAATTCCGCAACAGTCTGTTTCATCAGTAAAGAATTCCGCAACAGTCTGTTTCATCAGTAAAGTACCGCCTGATGATTCTTTACTGATGAAACAGACTGTTGCGGAATTTTGAGGTAAGCGAAATTCTACATTTGCTCTATCTTTATGATATTGAGCACTCTTTGCGTTTCGTATTCATAAACCTACTCGTATATATATATATATATATATATATATATATATATATATATATATATATATATATATATATATATATATATATATATATATATATATATATATATATATATATAAATATATATATATATAAATATATATATATATATGATTTTTTTCCTGGAGATTCTACTCATGATGTAATGTAATGTGTAGGTGTTTTGATCTTCTTACGACTATGAGCCGGCCAAGCAGAAAATTAATTCTACTTGACCACAGCTGGGAATCGAACCCGCGACCTTCGCATTTCTAGAACGACGCTCTACCTTCTGAGCTACAAGGCCAAGTTGGGAACGGTATGTAATTTATTTGTGATGTTAATGACATGAACGAATTTCTTTCTTTCCATGCCTGGTGCCAGGTATTAAACCAGCGAATGTTGTATGTGATTTTTTCCCTGAGATTCTACTCGTGATGTAATGTATAGGTGCTTGACCTTCTTACGAGTATGAGCCGGGCAAGCAGAAAATTCGTTCTACTTGCCCACGGCTGGGGAATCGAACCTGCGACCTTCGCATTTCTAGAACGACGCTCTACCTTTTGAGCTACAAGGCCAAGTTGGGAACGAAATGTAATTTATTTGTGATGTTAATGACATGAACGAATTTCTTCCTTTCCATGTCTGGTGCCAGCTATTAATCCAGCGAATGTTGTATGTGATTTTTATTACATCACGAGTAGAATCTCCAGGAAATTTTTTTTTAAAAAATCACATACAACATTTACTGGTTTAATAGCTGGCACCAGGCATGGAAAGGCAGAAATTCGTTCATGTCATTAACATCACAAATAAATTACATATTGTTCCCAACTTGGCCTTGTAGCTCAGAAGGTCTCAGAGCGTCGTTCTAGAAATGCGAAGGTCGCGGGTTCGATTCCCAGCCATGGTCAAGTAGAATTAATTTTCTGCTTGCCCGGCTCATACTCGTAAGAAGATCAAAACACCTACACATTACATCACGAGTAGAATCTCCACGAAAAAAAATCAATCACATACAACATTCGCTGGATTAATAGCTGCATGGCACCAGCCTTCGAATTACTAGATCGACGCTCTACCAACTGAGCTACACGGTCAGACGGATTTAAGACTGGAAATTATGAAATATATACTGAATGTCATAAACATATTATTATTATTATTATTATTAGTTTAATAAAATCCATTTTGCAGCTAAAGCTGAATTGCATGGAAAAAATATTTACAATATTAAATATTAAAATTTACGTTAACAATGTTATATACTTATTATTAACTACCTATTATAAAAATGTATTAATAAAATGTTAACTATTATATGTATATGTTGTTAACTATTATATTAATTCAGCATCGAACAATACTAGTTCTGCAAGTGTTATGTTAGTTGTGTAATTGTACACTCCGTAATATGTTAAGATGAAAATGTTCTAGAATGTGTATTATATAATTTCCATACCCAGCGCAAGCAGAAAGATGTTGTCTGCCGCGGCTGGGTCTTGAACCCGCGACCTTCGAATTACTAGATCGACGCTCTACCAACTGAGCTACACGGTCAGACGGGTTTTTCACTTGCAGAACTAGTATTGTTCGATGCTGAGTATGTTTACGACATTCAGTATATATTTCATAATTTCCAGTCTTAAATCCGTCTGACTGTGTAGCTCAGTTGGTAGAGCGTCGATCTAGTAATTCGAAGGTCGCGGGTTCAAGACCCAGCCGCGGCAGACAACATCTTTCTGCTTGCGCTGGGTATGGAAATTATATAATACACTCTACAACATTTTCATCTTAATATATATATATATATATATATATATATATATATATATATATATATATATATATATATATATATATATATATATATATATACCATATAGATAGAGCGTGATATAGTTTTTCGGTTTACCTATATATACATATATATACACATATATATATATATATATATATATATATATATATATATATATATATATAT
>CACRXK020012917.1:0-14556 GCA_902702795.2 Paramuricea clavata
ACAATAATAAAGCTCGCTTTCTCGCATCGTCTTTAATATCTGCTGCAAGTAAATATGTGTTGAATCTCACCAGCTATCGTGTCCATCTCGCACTTGTAGGATCACTGACTTTGTGGTTCAAAAGCAGGCACAGGCTGTATGTTTTGTACCACCACTCTAGTTTTCCGTTATATTTTTCACGCTGTTTGCTTTTACGTCCTCGTCGCAATTGTAGACTAGACTGAATGATGATTTATTACAAATGTCAATCCACGTTTGTTACATGCTTAGAAGTTAATTATTAACTTATGGCATCCTACAAATACTACAGTTCTCTCAGATGCATCCAGGTGACCATTTTTTTTTCGTCATTTCGACAAATCCGTTTTTACAGTGTAGGCCTTGTAGGTACTAGAGATTCGTATACAATGGGCATGAAAAAGTTCATTAAATAAAATTTCAATCCATTGTTGCACCAAATGGCTTAATTCCAAACTTATTTTGGCCAGTAGAAGAAAGCGCAATGAAGACCAATATTTGCCAGATCAATTAGCACTGGTATATTTCCATATGAGTGAAAATGGCCAGAGTGTCACCAAAATTTAGGAAAAGCAAAAAGAACGATCCGAAAAACTATCAACCAATATCAGTTATTCCAGCTGTTCCTAAAATTTTTGGAAAAGTAATTTTTGAACAATTTTATAAACTATTTCAGTATCAACCGTTTGTTGAGGCATTGCCAGTCGGGATTCAGGTCACTACATATTACACTTACTGCTCTTCTTGAAGCCACTAGTAACTGGTCAGTCAATATAGACAGTGGCCTTTTCAATATTTGAGATCATAATTATGCAACATTGAATATTTTTGACCACCTCCAAAACAGCAGCATGTTGAATACTATCCTAAATGAGGTTGCACTTGTGCAATATTCTTAATCATCTTGCATTTCATGTAGCAATTGTAAGCCAGGGTTGTTCTAACTATTGGTCGTTGAATTAAGGTTTCGTCGTTTCGAACAATTCCGTTCAATGACAATATTATATAATTAATTTTTTTTTCCAATGAACGTTTGTATTATTTCGTGACTTTCATCTTCTCTTCACTTTCGCGAACTGAATGCCAAGCTGAATTGCAATCCAAAGAAAATCAAAATACACGATCTTGTTCACATTTACAAACACTTCCCTTCTTCTCCGAATTTCTCGTCTAGTCAAGCTTTTCGACCAAATCCATGATTTTGCAATGATATTAATATCATACGAAGACAAATCATACAGTCATCAACTTTCAGCTGTCGGGGTGTCCGGGGTAGAATAGCTTCATGGTATAAGGAGGGGCATCGGACCGCTCAATACTAACGAGTATAATACATTATACTATGACAACATTCAAAACCATGATCAAATGAAGAAATTTTAAATGGTAAGCCAAAGTGAAAATGAAGCTTGAAGTACAGAAAGATTTTCATGGGGTTGCACCATTAGGAAAGTGATGGGGGGGAGGGATTTTCAGCTCCATTTTTTCCCGCCGTCTGCTTGTGCTGGAAAGTTTTGATAATTGCATTTTAATTGACAATTTTGTAGTGTTCATGCACATGTTTCGCAACCGGTAGATGAATTTGAACAGCGGGCTAACTGTATAAAATGGAACACAAAGATGAGGCAAAGAAATTTTGAGAGGTACGCCACGGCCCAAAACTGAGATTTTAGGTCTTGAAAGCTTTTATCGCAAACTTGCGTTTCAACTTTTAAGCAATGCCTTTTGTAAAAACACTAAAACACACCCGTTTACTCCGTCTCTCCCAGGCCTAACATTCAAAGGTGCACTAGTTTCTCTACGTACTGCACCAACCCCACTGTGATCATTTTTGGCAAATTTTTCCTCCAGTAAATCAGGTTCGTTCTTGCAGGGGACTTCCAGCGAAAACGTTATGAGTTTTACACAGTGTTGCCAATTTTGTTTCATATTCTCTCTGACAATATGAGCCCGCACGAGTGAGAGAACAGCGAAATGGATAAACTGGAACCTCCAATCGGCAATTTGAAGCCACACATGAAGGCCAGTTCAAGTCTTTTCACGCACGCGAACATTAATATTCCTCTTAAAGACCGGCTTAATTAAAAAAGCTTTCTATTAATGCATTTATTCAGCTAAAACTTCCAAGTATAGACTTTACTTTCAGCTTTTCCTTTACGCGAGACATAAATACTCGGTTCTTCACCCCCAGACACGCGTGTTTGTAGGTAAAATTTGGCTTCAAGAAAAGGATAGGCAGTTTATCTAAGGTAGCGTTTAGCCTCCTCCGCAGGCATCTCACCCGAGGAATGGGGTGGTAGAAAATCAAAACCCATTCGCAGGCTAAAACCCATAGAGAGGCCTGCGGAGGAGGCTAGGTAGCGTTCCAGTTATATTCATTTCACTGTGAGAAAAAGCACTATATTAGAGACCTTAAGATTGACGTTTACGGCAAACGTCAAACCGCTAGCGAAGTTTTTTATTTTACCACTATTATAATAGCTTTTACACCAATTTTGAAATATATTAAACAATTATTAAACTTGTCGTGTTTAGCAATGATTTAAGAAAGCAAATGAACCACTAGTCATGTATTCACCAAAACAGTAAATTAAGATTTGTCTTTTGAAGTTTACGTTTCGCGTATAAATTTCATACTTGAACGGCTACGAGGGCTTGTAGTCGTTCAAGCATGAAATTTATACGCCAAACGTAAACTTCAAACGCCAAATCTTAATTTACTGTTTTGGTGAATACATGACTAGTGGTTCATTTGCTTTCTTAAATCATTGCTAAACGCGACAAGTTTAATAATTGTTTAACATATTTCAAAATTGGTGTAAACGTTATTATAATAGAGTTGTAAAATCAAAAACTTCGCTTGCGGTTTGACGTTTGCCGTAAACGTCAATCTTAAGGTGTCTAATGTAAAGTACAGGAAACTTGATCTTTTTTTAGCTGGTGTTTATTACTCTATTTAAATCTATATTATTCTAACTCAAATATTAGTATTCAAACAAAATAGTTTTATGCATTAAAATCATTACATTAGCCAATTAAAGATTACATTAAATTAGACATTAATTATTAACAGTATAACCGAACACTTAACGGGGGTGTATCACTCCGTGAAAATTACAAGAGACTTTGTTATTATGGACTTTAAGACTGACCTCAGGAAAAGTATGACCCGATGTCATCAATCTTCAGGTCTTGATTATCAATATTTCGTAGACGTGGGATTTTCAAGTTTCTTATTTTTTGCAATGTGTTTTCATTTGTTCTCATCTGAATGAGCGAGTAAATGAGTTGTTGCATTGATTTTTGGGATCTTTCAAATTGCACGAATATTTAGTGATCGATTTTGCGCAGAAATCGTCTGGCGTCTGGACGTAGAGAACTTTTTCGAGTGATACAGTCTCGTTATTTCCAATACATGGCTTGTGAAATCGTATACGATGATGGAATTTAGGCTCAATGTCTCTGTTTTCCAATTCGAGAAGTTCAATAACGAGTAAATACATCTATGTTGAACATTATAAGTAATTAGTTATAACTTGGTTATATCGTGCATAAATAATGTAAATTGTGTGCATTGGATGTATTGTGAAGGATTAAGGTGCATGTGTTACATTCGTATTTTAGTCTAATTCAATTAGACTCTTTCCCATTCCCTTCCTTTTGAAATTCTTGGTGTTACCGAAGTTAACGAATGCGGAAGGTAACTACTAAAAACTGAAATACCAAGATATTCTAATGCCATTTATGTAAAATGTAATGTGCGCATAATTTGATGCAATGAAAAATAGCATCGCCGTGGACTCATAAAACATGTTTTAACACGCACGTTTCAAATAATTTGTTTTAGTAATGCAATTTTATCCACTTTCCAAACCGACATATGTAGTGTGAGGTATAAGCAAGAGCTTTATCAAAGAATGATAAAACATTTAAAAATTTCGAATGATGAAAATGAATTTTCAAAACTCAACAAAATGCAGACTGTTTCCAAAATGGAAATAATGACAAAGGATCATTGCTTGTGGTAACGTAGTGAAATGCTCTATTCAAATTAGTAGTTGGAAAGTCCTGGGAAAAAACTATAGTGTGAATTAAGTCTCATGCCGTTTTAAGAATCCTCCAATATTATTACGGATTTGTTATTATCAAGTCCTAAAATGCGAAAACTTAACGACGTTCAACGGTGTCATGTATACGCATCTGCTGGTGCGACTAAATGCATTAAAAAAAGAGACGTGATACGAGAAAAGTAGAGTGTCCTAATGGTTTATCTTAACTATTGAACACATTTATTACTCTTGTATTACTGTCGGAGGTCTTGGAAGTTGGCATATTGATCAAAGGAATCCAGGAAGTCCAGAATAGCTTGGAAACAGAATTTGTACTGTTCCTAAAAGGGAAAATAGAATTACAAACCGTTATCTATGGAAATTGCTGGCGATAAAGATCGAAGGCGCGGTAAAGCTAAAGTTGTCAAGTACTGGTTCACATGAAATATTTATATCACTTATAAGCAGGGTTTCCAATAGAAATTAGAGTAGGAGGTTTTTTGAAAGAAGTAGAAATATTTCACATACAAAATATCATATTTGGGATTAGTCGCATTTTCGTAATTTTGCAGATCTGAATAAAGCTAATGTGGCAGGAGTTGATAAAAGTTACTTACGACAGAAGCAACCATTCTTGGTCTCTGAATTCGCTGTAGCATGATTGTTTGGAATAGATTGAATGACTGATCTTGTTTTACTCTTTCCAAGGAGGTCACCAATGCACAAAAAGCACCAGTTCGACCACTACCATCGCTAAACACAATATTAAAGACGATGAAGATGGCAAATAAATTTATTGCAAAGTAGTAAGTTATGCATGCATCTGCCTTTAGCTTTTATGACTAGGAAGAATCAAGTCAAAAGAAAAAGTGACTGGGAGGCATGGAGAAAAGTGGGATTTGCAAAACAATGAAAAGATCATTCTGATCCCTTTATCATGAGTGGATGGCAACACTGCTATGCATGCATGCAAAAGTGAATGAATGACCTGTTTTAATAAAAGCAATACACTCAGCTTACATGCATAAGTAACGTTGGATTAGCTTGGCTATTAATAATGTTGTTGCTATTTAGCCATGCGCGCCTAGCGCCGCTTAAAAAATTGATTAATCAAAATTTAAAATTTCTTTTAAACATTATAAAATGCTGGTTAAATCTATAAACTAAACAACGAAACACCTGAAATTACGTCTTTCTTGTCGTACATTGCTGTACCTTGTGTTTGAACGATGGGTTACCTAGATTTGGACAACATACAACTGGAGTAGTTGTTCGAAGAATAGCTTAATCGTATTTAACGTAAAACTTTTTTCCAGAACTCTTGTCTGGATCAATGGAAGATTTTTTCTTTTCTGTATAGAAATATAAAAACCAAACAACGGGTTAAATTTGAACTCTATGCATGGGTCAGCATATAGAAGCCAGAGACAGAAGTTTAATATTCATTCGTCATCAAAGGAAACTGAGCCAGCATATGAATGCCAATTAGAAATGGTCTTACAGACCCTCATGTATAGCTTGTGAATTTGCTTGGGGAAGAATTTCAAAACCATTCACAGTACACACATACTTAAAAGTAGTAAGGACTGTATAAAGATCTTAAAGCACCGTAAGAGTACATTTTACTGGATGACGAGTTTACTTACTCTTGTGTACGACGGACAGTTTTTTCGATGATTCTTTTCCTTGACAAGTTTTACGAGCCCATGTTATTTAAGCTATCTATGTAAACAATTTCATAATTTTCTTTCACGACTGCTTCCAACAAAATTGAAAACAGCAGAAACTGTCTGCGATACAAGACTTCAAAAGCGAATATATTAATAAACAAGATTCATTGGCAATAGCGGCTCGAAGACGAGTGCGTTAGTGACGTACTGCGAAATTACTTGTTTTCCTTGACAGCCGTACCCACGACCAATTTTTATTCTTGAAAACTGCCATGACTAGAAAAAATTGTCAATTTTTGCCGTACCCAAAAACGAGTAAAACTTGTCAAGGAACACTTGTCGAGGAAAACTTGCCAGTCTGTCCTGGAGGGGGTTAACAGTGCAAATTAAAATAACCAACATACCTGCAATGTACGACAATGGGATTGTTGCCACCTTGACGTTGTACATCTTGAATTTTCCCGATCATTTGACGAATGCCCTCCGTGGTCTTTGGAACCTGGTCTTCAGTCCACGAGAGGAAATTGAAATGCCAGATGTCTCTTGTTTCTCCACCCTACAGACCCAGAACAATGTATACAGCGAATTCAATTAAATAAGGTTGTCAAACCCTCGACCTCTATAACCATTTGAAGGACAAGGACTTGCATACACAGTATGTATAATTCATAGTTCCAACAATCCATGTTTACGGTTGCTACGCCCGACAACCCGCTTTGGTTTTGCGTTAAAGAAGCGATATATAACTTAAGAATTCTCGTGCTTTTCACCTATTTCGGACTTTATCTGCTCGTCTAACCCAATTCAATAACAAACCCGGCAAAGTTATTGGATTTTTAGACTTTTAAAAACACACGCTTAACTCCTTTGGAAATTAAATTCACTTGATTGCATAAATATATACTAGACATATACTTAATTAGCAAAACATAATAACTATATAGTGTTAATATGCATGCGCAAACATTCTCAAAATAATAAATCTCTTATTGTGCTGATCGTCCTTTATCGCACCTATAAATCTCAATGACAATGGAAGCAATACAGTCACGATTACCTCTATGGATTTCTAGGGCGCCCCTAACTGCCATCATAGGACACAAATGAAAGCACAGCTAACGGGCAATAGTTAGTTTCTAGTGAAACAGCTAACTATAGAATCATTCACAGCTACACTTACGCGAGTTTTAAGAATATCAAGTCTGTGCAGCGCGTAACTGCGGGGAATTTCGCTAACCGCACTGGCAGCCTGAGCTTCCATTTTAGCTCAGGTGCACTCGCAAACATGCCACTAATAACTTACCTCGTTTTTCTTCAATTTAAAATTTCTTATCACGAACTCTTCATTTTTTTCTTCGTTATCCAAAGTGACCAGGAGGTTACCGCAAAGCATTGCATCATTGCTTTTATCCGTCCAATATTTCTTGAACAAGTCCTATAGAATATATTTTTATTTCGTAGATTACACATTTTTATATAACAAAGACCAATGTGGAAAACGATTTATACTTCGATGGGATAAGTGCAAGTACGGTGTTGTACTGGAAACTAAAGGCCCGTTTACATATGCAATTTTTGCTGCGATTTCTATAGTGCGATTTTCTTCTTCTGCTGCGTGTAAACCAGTAGACGAGTTATGCATGATCTTAGTAATTATGTACCCACATCTGAACAATCATAACTCATCCACTTGTTCACACCCTTCAGAAGACGAAAATCACACCGCAATTTTTTGACGAAATTTCGGGTGCTATTTCTTCTTCTGATGGATGTGAACGAGCAAATGAGTTATGAATGTTCAGATGAGGGTATACATATACTCCACTGACCTGAAAAATAGGACTGGTTAGAGTATCCTTATGAAACTCAATGAACCAATTTTGAAGTCAGAGCATTTATACAGAGATTTTAAAATCTTGTAAAGTTATTCACCTATCGAATTGTTATAGCTGTTTAAATTCGTTTAACTATCAAGAAAATGCCTTGGACTGTGTAGCTTGAAAGTTGTAGCTTCTCGCACCTATTTTAGAACTTTCATACGCTAGATAATTAGACCAGAAATTTTAAAACGAAAGAGAGGCCATTTTTGATAAATTTCTATCTAGACAATACGTGTCCTTTCCCAACAATAACGAGAAACTGTTAGAACCTTTTGTAACAAGTCAGCAAAACCACAGTAGATTTGAGGTGGTCACGCCAATAGGAAGCCTTAAGGTCCATACAGAGCGGACGCGATTCGGCAACGCGACGAGAATTTTCAATGACATTTAACTTTTAATGTTTTTCTATGTTTTTCAAATATTTGGAACCACTTAAGCAATTTTAGCTATTTGGTCTGATATCTTGTAAAATTTTAATCCGTTGACGGTTTTATTTGTTTTTAAAAACTGAAAATTCGCATCGCGTTGCCGAATCGTGTTCGGTCTGTATATGGGACTTAATACATAGAGAAACGCTTGGTGGTCAACTTTACACTTGTGGCCGCTTTATGCCTTGTGTAAGCAAGTAAATTTGGTTAAATTGGATATATTTGATATCAAACACAAGATCTATAGTTATAATGAATATTTAACTCCATTTGGAGTTAACTCCATGTGACTGAAACCCAGCAATATAGCCGCCATTGGCTTGCCAGAGCGGATCTTCATTTATGCAAAAACTCATCTACTAATTCGCATACATCAGAAGAAGAAATCGCAATGGCCTTAATGGAACAACATATGCATAAAGTCTATACTATAGAAGTTTCTTACAGGGTTTTCGTCGTCATTGGCCAACATAACGATACAGTTGGATTTCTTTTCCCACATCATTCTCCAGAATTCATTGACTGTATTTTCAAGTGGGAATTGTGTGGCAATGTACATTCCTCGTACTTGATAGCTCTGCGGAAAAAAAATAAAGGAAACGATATATACAATGGTTTAACATTCATAACTAAATTATCGTAGTCTTGTTGTATGAAATATTTTTAAAATGAAGTTTTCGTGTTAATTAATAATCAAAACGCGTAATGAGTAAATCATAAATAATGACATTAGATATGCAAGCTACGTTTTTGAAAAGACGAACGTGAAACTGCATTGAATGCCCTTCTTGATTTCAAGCAAGAACTATTGACGTCATCCATAACTGCTCGATTAACTTCCGCGTACTGTACTTAAACTCTGTATTAAACAACCAAAAACTGGCTTCATTGGGCCATGAATTGTAAAACTATCGTAACGTTAATACCAAAATTGCACTGCACATTGCAAAAGGTGAAGCTCTCAGCGGTTATATTCATAAATTTAATTAAAACAAAAAGTACAAACGTTTATACGGTGGGTACCCAATATGTGATAAATTTAAAATGATTTCAGCACATATAAATAGGGAACTCCGGCAAGTATAATGAATGTGTACACTTACATCAATACTACTGGCGTTTATGTAATCTGAGCCATCAACTCCAGGACTCTTAAGAAGAGATACTCGGGTGTCTTCGTCTAAAGTAAATGGACATATTTATAGCATGTAACGAATGATATTCCGAACAATAATGAAAAGCTCTAGATTTGAACAAAAATACTACAAAGTGTGTTTATCAGTTTCGTGAACGATATCTTACACATACTTGGGCCTTACATAAATATATTTATCACATACTTGTGCCTTTATATCGTTTTTTTTGTCACGCTATTTTAATAATTGTTGCATTGGGGCAATGATTAATATCGATTTGTTTAGAAACTCGAACAAGGAATAGTTAAAGGGGCTATAAATTGCAGTAACAGCGTAGGGATTTTACAATAAGACTATACGATTCGGATAAAAGGATAAAATTAAAAACAAACATGTACTAAAACATTGATTAAATTGCAAATTCCCAAATTCGGATAATAATGTTAGATTGTCAAAAATATCACAAAACAGCACTTACAAGGTAAAATATCTTTATTGCGATTTTTGTCAACATTGAAAGACTTCTTGCCTTCTTCTGTGTTCGACTTGACAAATGTATATTTCTCGAGAACCTTAAATTAAAATAACGTAGTATAATTGGCACCCAAAACACCGCAATACGACAAACATGTTTTCAACATTATAAACGCGCAACGTTATAAATTTACAAGTCATAGACTTTTCATTACAATTTTTGACAAGTTTTTGTACACCCTAAACTAATATTAATACAACAACTTAATTATAGGCCTGGAAAAATTTGCTAACATGAGAAATGAAATAAACGGCGCAGGTGAATACGCAGGTGTTATTGAAGCGTGTACTTTTTTCATGTATGCTGTTAGTATAGGTGATAGAATGGTTTAGGAGTGCAATTTGGAAAAACACACACTCGTGAGCTTTCGAAGACGTTTATTCTTGCCGACTTGAAAAACTCACTCGTGCTTGTTTTTTTTCCAAACTGTACTCGAAACCATACTAATGTCTACACTTTAAAAGTATAATGTTCAAATTTAAATATACCATCAAACGTGGACGTATTAAAATCAGGCTAAGTGGAATATTTGAACAGAATGATGGCCAAGCTTCGAAGAATTTATATTTGTTTATTATCGTCATAGTCACATGCAACAAAATTAATTTAATACGGGGTCTTTTTAACCAATAGTCGCTGGTTATACAGCAGAAAGGTTCAGACTTGACATTCACTACCTCTACCCCTACCATTGTGGGACCATTAACCAATAAGACGAGTTTGATATAACCGATTGACCAATCATATACGTGCTAACTCAATTGGGAAGAAGTGGTAGTGGAAGTCAAATATGAACCTCTAAAATAATAAAGGTTCTAGTATACCTTAAACTGCGTGCCCATCATAATGTCATCCGGATTGTCGGGATCGGCTCGATTCAATTTTATCATTTTCACACGAAGATCTGGAGCGTTAATTTCAGTATCGCCACATTCAATTGCTTCCAGCACAGCTTTGTGGAGAAAGACGTATTGAGACTAAAAAAATACAAAGGCACAGGGACGAATTATATACACAATAGTAAAATTTATTTAAGAATTATTCACCGAAGTGGAGATGAATAGTGCAAGGAATATTCTTGCATGCAATATTCACCGACAGTGAAAAGTGTCTAAAACACTCGGCTACCCCTCGTGCTTCACACATTTCTCTCGTATTCTTCCAACATTCCCCTCGTACATTATCACCTCAAAAACGCACACGACTCGTCTTCTATTTCTTAATTATAATATTGCTTTAACTTTAACTCGTCCTTAAAAACATCTAAAGTACGTAAATGCAGGTCTTCAATTATTATTGCCGCGTATCTGAGCTGCTATAAACTTAGACTCAAGGTGCACTGGATCTTTACGATACGTGCATAAACTATAAAGTATAGGTCTTCTAATAGGTCTAACATTTAACATTTAATGAGCATGCTGAAACTAGGAGTAACAACCAGAACCTCATATACAAACACTACAACTGATTCCAACATTCCTTAGACAACTAAAGCTATCTCATCTCATCAGTCAATCAAGTTTCATGCCGATAAACATGTTGAATCAATAATAAATAAATGTGAAGACGATGACCAACCTCAACTTGGACCATGTGCGTCCTCTGTGCACGCATTTGACAAACAAAATTGAAAATATCCACTGTTTGCGTTGATTCAATCATATCCAACATTGCAAATATTCCAATGAAAGTCCCAGTTCGACCGACGCCAGCACTAAAATAGAGCAAAAAAATAATAGCTGAAGATTTATTTTGTAGATGGAAATTTTGAGCAGAGAATTATATATAATTTTAGACCTAACCAGGAGCAGCTGAGGAAAATACAACTGTTCCTCTGCCAGGGATCGAACTTGTGGTCGATTCCGATCTATCGAGGGAGATGCCCAAAAATCTCGACATTTTAACAAATAGAATGTCACGAGACAGCCGGCAGAACAGAACAAACTTTGAATTAAGACAAACGTGTAAAGAATGCATGCATATGGATAGACTTTGGATAGACGTCGGATTTGCATTCAGAAAAAAATTGCAAAACTTCAGCACCTTACCTTGTATCGTAAAATTATTTCAAAATACAACAATTTTATCAGTCCGGTAAGACTAACATACGACTGATCTATATAGGACCAACCGAAAATTTCAAGCCCTGTATAAAACCTAGATAGTCCGCAATTCAGCTGGTCGTATAGGTCCGCAGTAGGTATTGCATATCGCAGACCCAAGAACAATTTGTAGGACTCGAAGTTTTGGCTGGGTTATCTGATATAAAAATGCTGTGCCGAGTGATTATATTACTACCTTAAAAAACAAGCAGAAACTCGACGTTTCGAGCGAAGGCCTGCGTCAAGAGTTAATTGTTGACGAAGGGACTTCGCTCGAAACGTCGAGTTTCTGCTTGTTTTTTAAGGTAGTAATACAACCACTCAGCACAGCATTTTCACATTGGTACTACCTACACTGGTACAGACAGTTTTAGTATATTATCTAATATAAACATAGTATTTACTTTTCCTCAGCTATAGGTACTTCTTATATGTAAATGGCATGCAGTTCTTATATAGAGTGTAAACACAGCTTTACGTGTTCCAGTAGCGTTTACAGTGAAAGTATATGCGATTGTACTTTCGAGCTTCTTCATTAAATAAGCCAGAAATGGCTTTTGAACAAACGGCTATTATAATACTCACCTACAATGGACAACCAAAGGATTACTATCGTCTTTTACGATCTTTCGTATTCGGGTTAAAAATGCTTGAAGAGATGTCGTGTACAGAGGTACACCGTGATCAGGCCATACTGTGTAATGGAACTGAGTGAGTTGACGTGTTTCTTTGATATCATCCTTGCAACAAAAAAAAAAAAATGTTAAAATATGTTATTTTTATTTTCCAAGTTAACAACAAATAATCATTTTAGGTCAGAGTACTAATGTATCAATGTAAGATAAAATGACTAATAATAAAATTTGACAATATCAATTATGAAAACAAAGAATGATGGTTTTGAGTGCAATCTGGAAAAACATTTACGAGTTTTTCAAAGACGATCAAACGGCGAGACCAAAGAATGATTGTAATTTTGAAGTCTCATGAGTGTATCCTTTTCCAAATTGCACGAGAAATCATACTGTTATTAATAATATACATGAAAAAATTATTCAGGACCAAATTCATGACCACTTGCATGCATGGTCACTTGCATACGCACTTGAATGGCATGCACAACTATACAGTAAATAAAAGTTTTCAAATGTCAAAACTTTATTTAAATTAAATAAATTAAATATCTTTTTATTGGCTGGTCGCACCGCTCTTCAAAATTGAGTAATTCATCATGTATATTATCAGTAGCGTAGCCAGCCCGACGAATTAGTCCCGCTATGCAAATATTTTCGTGTTCATTGACTGTGAAAAGAATCAATTTCTAAAGAAATGAATAATGATAATAATTTTGAATTTGCATAGTGGGACTAAATTGTCTGGCTGGCTACGCCACTGAATATTATTAGAACATATATGTATTTAAATTTTAAAAAACTCAATAATTCATGAAGCAAATTAGAAAAGACAAAGGAAATCACTGCCGTGTCGGTGGTTTTATATGTGATAAAAAATCATGTTAATTTACATAAACTTTAGCTTTGATTTTCTCGGCTTAGACAAAGTTTATTTTAAAAATTACTTCGCTAATATACCAATCAGATGGGTCGTTTTTAAAGCCATTTAAAACCCTCGCAGTCCGTGCTTTATCAGATATAATTATCAGATATATTTAAATAGTACATAAACAGTCGTATTGTTCAAGAAATAAAAAAATGGCGATGATGTCAAATACATACCTGTGTAACTGTCATTTTACGAATAACGTAATCAGCCAGTTCCACCTCGCCATCCAGTTTTATCATAAATGGACCATGTTTCACTGCTCGGTCTTGTGGCCAATACACAGCAAGTTTTTCCTGTGGGGATGAGGAAACCGATTAGTTACAGTTAATAAAAGCAGTAAATACATTCAACAAATAAATTCGTCATTAAAATCACTTTATCGCACATTCATTTTGTTGTTAATCGTTATATATTTATGGACATTGCCTCTTTAAAACGATTTATTTTATATACGGCTTGACCAATTCATATATGCGCTTTTTATACTTACTCTGCCCTTTTCAATAGGGTTTGCCAACATCACAATTGAAGACACTTTTTGTTCCCAAATCATCCTCCAGAAATCCACAATTGTATTCTTCAAGGTACCTATACGGTGAACAGAGAATATGTATTTGTGATTTTCATTTCAGGTCATGCATGGTTGTTGCAACATCACATTCTAAGTTTATATTCACAACAAATACTTTGTTGAAACACAGCGAAGGAAGAGGTACAATACACTTCCTGGTTTTGTAGGTTAAGATTAGACAGTTTTGGATCTACGACGTGGCAAACTTGAAGACGCGGTCTCAATTTCAGGTCTAAAATAAGCGCGAAGGAATTTAAATTGATCACAGTGATAAGTGCTTGAAGCTTTTCAAAATAACCTTAAAAACAGCTAAGTCCAAGAAAAACGACGCGGTTTCTGCTACACAGCTGACTATATGTCGCCGATCGCATATCTAACTCGCCTTTGTTTTGTTGTAAAGTCTTTTGTTTCGTTCTCATATAATATTGTAAATTTCGGGAGTTTGATTAAGGTTACTCCATATGATGAAAACTCTGATTCCATCATTTTTTACATTTTTATATATTTGAATTGAGGGGCTGAAAATCTTTCGATCCTCAAAGATTATTTTCAAAAATATTAAAATGCGACCGAGATATAACTGAAAATGTTTTAAATTCGAATA
>CACRXK020012918.1:2042-14556 GCA_902702795.2 Paramuricea clavata
CAGGGGCGGCGCTAACCCTCTTCGAGTGGGGGTGTGTGAGTGATCTTTTGCCGACTGTTGTTTGGTAATTTTGCCGAGTCATTAGCCTATAGTGAGGGTCCTGAAGTGGGGGGGGGGGTCCCAATCCCATTTTCCGCCTGAAATTTTGGCAAAATCCCAGTCCCAGTTGGATTTTATTAGAAATCCCAGTCTGAGTTATTGAAATCCCAGTCAATAAAACCCCCTTTATTTATCGGTAGAATAAACAGTTTTAAGACCTTTTAAGGGGGAGGGGGGCTCGTGCCGAAGGCACGGAAAAATTTTAAATTTGAATCCCGGAAATGGCATTTGCATCATTCTGAGACACGCATAATCAGAAAACCCAAGATTCCGGGCGCCAGAGTATGCCTGTTCGCAGATAATGCTGTGAATAATATAGTTAACAACAAAAATCATGACTAAAGACACCAACTAAACGGATCAAAATTGGGAATCGACTCACATTACTTCAATCCCATTCCCATTTTTGAGGACTTCTATTCCCATTCCCAGTGGCCAAATCCCAGTCCCAGCAACCCAAATCCCATTTTCCCAGTCTAAAAATAGATCAATCCCAGTTCCCATTTTACCCCTTTAGGGCCATCTATAGCAAATTTGCATGTTTAAATGCGCTTTATTACCCTCTATTAAGTCGGTTTTCCACTAGCGAATTTTTCTGCGCGAAGCGACCTTTTTCCTTTGTCGGCATCCATTTTGCAGCCCTCGAAAAGTCAAAACCGTCAAAATTGAGGTCACTGAGGTCGGCAAAAGAGGGCCGATCTAAATCTGACCTAGGTCGGCACATCTCGGCATTTCTTAAAATCTGTTCCACGTCTTGGAGCACTATTAATCACGCATTTACGAATCATTGAGATCGGAATATAACTGGAACGTTACCTCCAGCCGGAAAATTCGAAAGTTGGAGCCAAATTTTAACTCCAGACGCGCGAATTTTGATCTTCAAACATCTAACGTATATACACAATACCCGTCAGTTTTAAAACCTTACACCGTAGTTTGTTAAGTTAATCGAATTCGCTGACATTTTAAAAGCTATCAGCATAAAAAATTCTTACTTTGGTTGAATTAAGGTGGGCAAAAATTTGCATTTAGCCCGGCATTGCCGAATGCCGACCTCGTCTTCGAGGACTGATTCTGCCACGTCTTGCTGACGTAATAAGTGATACCGACAAAGGAAAAAGGTCGCTTCGTGAAAGAAAATTCGCTAGTGGAAAACCGACTTTATTGCCTCTTTTATAGAACAGTATAATAAGCAACAACAACAACAACAACAACAACAACAACAACAACAACAACAACAACAACAACAACAACAACAACAACAAATTTAATTACCTAATTATGATTTCAATAATGTTATGTTTTTGGACTAGCTGCCAGAAGTGAAGATACTGTATTCGAAAACATTTGCATTACTGCATGTGTGGTTTCTTTGATGCATGCTATTCGTGATATTCGGTTTGAATTCAATTATTCAGGAGGTCAATTTTGGTTTCTTCAGTGGTTATCTTTAGCCAATCCAGTTTTGCCCCTGATCACGCAATTTCGATTCAAAATTGCGATTGCGATGCGTTGCGCCATCTTGATTCAAGGGACTTAAATTTGAATCCCAAATGAGAATAATTTCAATACTCAAAACTTTAGCTACATGCACTTCCCAACGGTGAAAAAATGCGATTTCGAGCGCCATTTTTAAATCGCATCGTATTTGGCTATTTTTGATCGCATGATACAA
The DNA here is from genome assembly GCA_902702795.2 of Paramuricea clavata. Lineage (NCBI taxonomy): Eukaryota > Metazoa > Cnidaria > Anthozoa > Malacalcyonacea > Plexauridae > Paramuricea > Paramuricea clavata. The sequence continues at coordinate 3,817 of CACRXK020012918.1, forward strand.
GATGAAGAAAGGTCAGTCATTCGACAGCTACAAGCCTGATCTTTATTGGTATATGAAAAAAGTAAGTGGTTAAACACGTAAACGTAATATATAACTCATGCATGCATGATAAATATAGGTTATCATATAAGGGATGAGGTGATATCAGTTTTATCGCTCGAGGGATGATATCACAATTGTCACGAGCGAGCGCAGCGAGCGAGGGACAATTGTGATATCATCCCGAGAGCGATAAAACTGATATCACCGAATCCCGAGTACGATAACCTATTTATTATATACTTGTACCTTTATCAGGGTTTGACACCCAAAAGTAAACAGTTTTGAAAAAATAGGATCATTTTAGAATTCCAAACAATTCATCATTTACTGAACAAATATGATTTTAGAAAATAAATAGACCATTCATATAAATAATATACAATTTAAGTCTTTCATTTTGTATTATCGTTCTTGTTTTCTTCGATAAACTGCCGACATAATTACATAAACCAACACGAACCTCGAGTCGGCCATCTTTGTTTTGACAAGGCGCGAAATTTAGCGGGACAAAAAACGATATCCGGGACAAAAAACGATATTCGGGACGATATCGTTTTTATGTCCCGCAGGTACAAGTATGTGATAACATGTTTTATAAACCCTGTATATTGATGATACACTGAAAAAATACGCGGTAAGCTATATAGGGACCGTTGATTATTTATACCTTGGGGTCGTACTGTTCTCATATTTATAGAACAATCTCATGCCCCCCCCCCCCTTATGATTTTAATAATGAAGCCACCCCACCTTAAATAGTTAAAAGTATATGCCGATCCTAATCTTCGAATTCGTTTATATGAATGTCTAACTTAAATCTTCCGTTCTCGGTGTTTAACCTGACACTTAACTTACATAAATAATATAATATAATATAGTATAATATAATATAATATAATATAATATAATATAATATAATATAATATAATATAATATAATATAATATAATATAATATAATATAATATATAATATAATATAATATAATATAATATAATATAATATAATATAATATAATATAATATAATATAATATAATATAATATAATATAATATAATATAATATAATATAATATAATATAATATAATATAATATAATATAATGTTCATATATTCCACATACCTCTTGATCGGAAACGTGTTCCATTGGCAATACTACCCTGTATGTAAATAAATATATTTATAATATAGCATTTGTAAATTCTGAACGCTGATTGGCTAAGAGCCGTGTTGATATAACTCCATGTCAACACGGGAAATTTTCCGCCGCTTGTAACACGGAAATTGTTCTTATTCTTCGGGCTTTTGACATTGCTATATTATAAAACAAATATAAAACATTTTTTCCGTATTGATATATAGTTATATCAACACTCGTGGAAGTTGGGAAAACTCGAAATTGTGTGAAAACACTCCGCCCTTAATTCGGGCGTCGTGTTTCCACACAATTTCTCGTTTTCCCAATTTCCATTCGTGTTGATATAACTGTATATCAACACGGAAAATGTTTTATATTTGTTAAATAGTTGTTCATGAATCATGATCATAAAATGTTTAAAGTAGGGATAAACGCAGGGTCGTATCAACATTTCGCGTGACCCGTAGCATACCCTCCCCCCTCCCCGTCAACGGCATTTTAAACATGCACTGAATTCAGAAAGATTAAAAAATATATAAATATTCTTTTGTATTCAATGTATGCATTGAAACTTGCCAGTGTATTTACAAAAAAAGGAATATAGGCTATAGCTATACATCATTCATCAATAATTTGAACTAAAGTGGCACAAATCAGCAATAATATCATCTGCATGTGCATGACAAGTATATAATAACCTATAGTATATACCTGCTGTGTATTATGTTGGGCCCCCCAAAACAAGGAAGCCCCATATGACCCATATGCCGCTTCTGCCATATGGTTAATCCGGCACTGGCTAAACATATCCACATGATTGAGTGAAAACTATGATATTGATTGGGACTTACCAAAGCAACGAGTAAAACAATTGTTAAGATGTAGAATTTCATTTTGAAAGTGACTATAAAGAAAATTGCAACTAATTAAGGCATCATTCAGGACGTTTACAGGACCTGAAGAAGTAAACCATGATTAAGAGATGAACTTATAATCATGCACTCGAAATTATTTTGAATTTTGCAAAGAAGAGCACCTGATCAAATTTTTTAGATGTGTTCAGTTTGATCACAATTGTATTGTTTAATTCTATTGTACAGAGTGATTCCTTCTCGGAGTAACTATTTCTATAATAAGGTTAACTCCTGTATAATTCCTCGATTTTCCCAAAGGAGTTAGTTAACTTTTAAGCTGGAGCCTATACTGTACCTCCTTGAAATTAAAAATATTTCCACTACATCAAACTGAGTTTGCTGAGATTGGTTAACATGGAATGAACGGATTAGCAATTCGATAATGTTCGAGCGAGAGCCGCCATTCTAAGTCCTTCTATTTACGAGTATGCAGCGCTACGAAGTAATTTCTCAATCCGGACAGACGTCAGAAATTAAAAGATCACTATATGATCCACGTATATATGATCTACGTTCAAACACCCTTTAATTAGAGACCACATAATTACTTGCCTTGCTTAATTATAGTATCCAATAATGAATGGAATATTTCAGAGTTAATATAACGTCTTGACTTCTTCAGTTAAACAGCTGGAAATTGTTCTTTTTTATGTTCTTTTATAGGCCAAGAAGGGAAATAACATGTATAAAATAGTCTTGTTCTAGATATGCATGTCAAGATAGGGGATGAGAATGCATGCCTGCAGAACACATATTCATGAGCACAAAGGAAATGACACAATTAAAATAGCACTGTTCCTGCTCAAGGACGTCAATTATAAGTTAGGGGATCTGAATGCATGCCTGAACATAATGGAGACATTTTCAAAAACACAATATTAATGCCATGCGATTATATTCTGCGATTATATACTGGATCGTTTTTTATATTTTTAAAATTTCTTAATTCCCTAATTAACATATTATATTCATAAATGACTCGACTGACTTGCCACAGCATATTCAAACAAAAGCTTCTCTGAATTCAATCTCGACTAAATTAAGCAAACTCAGCGGATTATTGCATGATTATGACCATGATGCGCACTGCCGTAGTATAGTCATGAATTACATTTAATCAATGACAATCAGGGCCGGAGATACGGTGTGTGTGTGTGTGTGTGTGTGGGGGGGGGGGGGTTGAACACCCCCAGAAATTTTATTCAGTCGGCAGGACTGCTATTCAGTCGGTAGGACTGCTATTTGGGTTAAATATTTTCGCGCAAAGGGCAAGATATTTGGGTTTTTTGGGTAAATTTCGTCAGCTTTTGTCAACACTCAACAGCTAGTTTATACTTGCCTCCAGGGCATTTTTTAAGGAATTTCGAGTAGGGGGGGGGGAGGGTGCATTGGCGAAAATGGACCTCTCACCGGCGGAACGAAGTGGGAATGATCGTGGCCGTAAGGCCATGCGTGCCTGGGGAAGAGGGGTACGGGTGCATTTCTCCCAGAACATCTTTGAAATTAGTAGTCCAGAAACGCCATTTCCTTCATTTTGAGCCTTCAAATTTGTTCTAAGATGTGTGCTAACCCTGGTGTTAACTGTACTTGTATTTCAGATAAAAATAAGGAGAATGCACAAAAAATACATTTAAACTTTATTTTCCAAAAGTAGTATCAAAACTCATTAAATATACATCATGTACTGTGTCAGTATGTGACCTGAAAAGAACTAATGTCCAATTGTCAGTATGTGACCTGAAAGGAATTAATGTCCATTAACGCAAATAGATTATAGTAACGATCGCCAAAGTAATATCAAATGTTGCTTTCCAGTCCCCCTTAAACTGGAAAATATACTAATTAAAACTGGGTGGGAATAACTGCTAATACATTCTCTTGAACGAAATTATTCTTCGTTTTTTGTTTTGGGCCAAAATAGTTAACTGGGGAGGGGGGGCAACATGGGGGCTGAGGGGGGCCTTGACCCCCTCTCCCCCCACCCCAGTCTACATGTTAAAGGATGCCCTGCTTGCCCCCAGCTTATATATCTTACTAATAAGGTCGTGACATATACTAAAAAATGGAAAATGGGATTTGTGTTACTGGGACTTGGATAACCAACACAAAAACTGGAATCGGAAAAGTTATTGACTGACATTTCTAAAAACAGTAAGTTGGACATACGTACAACCTTTTAAATACAAAATGCTGAGAGATTGACGAATGCAGGCTGTACTGTGAGTGTCACTCCAACTCCTTGAGCAGGGGCACCGGAAGCAATGTAAAGCGGCAGGGGGCAGCCATTTCAAAAGGGCGCTTCATTTTTCTGACCGGCAATACTTGTTAAAACTTTACTGAATGGATACTCGATTACTTGTGGCTATTATGGGTCGACAAACTTTGACATTAATTTTGAACAATTGCATTCGTTACACCGTGCTGAAGGTGCAAAATAAAATCAGTAAACGGACGTATATTGCTTGATTTAGCATTAATTTTACTGCAACTGGTTAAAAATAAAGCAACGTACGATTGCTTAAACATTGCTTAAGAATAGTTATAAATTCCAATTCCTGCGAATAACGAACGAATTTCCAAGTGCAGTTCCGGTAAAAAGGGCAACCTATTGCCCCCATGCTGCCCCCGCACTGTTTGGGCAGTGTGTGTGTGTGTGTGGGGGGGGGGTGTATTTGCCCCCGCTGCCCCCGAGGCTCCGGCGCCCCCGTCCTTGAGTTTGATGTGATCCGTTAATATGACATGAGTTGATTTCGATAATGTTCGAGCGAGGGCCCTATTCTCGATCCTTCTGTTTACAGGTATATACTACAGTGCTACGAAGTAATTTCTCAATCCGAACAGACGTCAAAAATTAAAAGATCACTAAATGATTTACGTATATAGCCTATATGTGATGATCTACGTTCGAACACCTTGCTTAAGTTACGAATGAAAGCGATATTTCACAGTCGATCGCTTGCATAATCTCTTGAATCTTGAGTGAAACAGCTGAACTTGAGTGAAGCAGTTCTTTAATTTATGCTGTTAATTCTTATAGGACAAGGAGAGAAATAACATTGTATGTATAAAATATGCTTGTTTCAGGCATGAGTTATATGAACTTATATCATTTTGTTTAATCGCGCACAAATAGTGTTAGGATTAGAGAAGGGGTTGGGTTTGGGGTGAAGATCAAAGAGATAAATATTCGTGCGCGAAACATGAGGATATTGGCCAGATATGCATTATGCTGTCAATTAATTAGGATAGGGGATCTGACGCATGCCTGCAAAAAGCACAAGAGGAAAGACATGTATCTAAAGTATCACTGTTCCTGCTCAAGTCAATTATAAGATAGGGGATCTGAACGCAGCATGCCTAAACCGACAACGTCATGCAACGGAGCCATTTTCAAAACCACAATTATGGTTGGCATATTTGCATTGAAATGCAACTATATATTCCAATGATTTTGCTGCATCGTCATATTTTTTCTATTTCAGAATACCTTAACTATTAACATTATATTCATATAAATGACTCGACTGAATTTCCACTAAATATTGAAGCTGAACAGCTTCTCCAATGAAATTATAACCAAGTTCAGGGGATAATTGATCATGAGTCAGGAGAAAATGATAACCAGATTCATGCAGAATTGCTTGACGTCGCACACCCAGTATAATTGTAGTTGTTTGATGAATATTATATAGTGGGTTGGGTAACTTTAAAAAACACTTAGTTAAAAAATACCTTTAGTGGCTTTAGTAAATGAAAATTGTGATCATTTTCAGGTCACACAGGCATTCTAATCGACATATAGCCTATGTAGCAATATAGATATTGTAGCCTAATTTAAACTATTTATTTATTTTTTACTGGACCGCAAATGTAAAATGCTGGTTCACCAGTAAATATGTATAACCTTAATAAAGTTTATAATTAAAGTTCATAAAGTTTCACAATTTCTAAAACCTGTGGTGGTGGTGCATGGTGGTAGTGTGGTGTGGGATGCCCTAGACAGTGTTTCCATTCATGATTCTTCATCATGTTGTGTATTGTAGATATATGTATATATAGGATATTCTTTCGTTCCTCATGCATCGTAATACCAAACAGAACTTAATATAATTATTGAAATAACCGAATTCACCTCAGCAAGTCATTTGGTATAGTATAATATATAAATATATAATATAACAATTTCTATTCACCCATACACAAGACCCATACACAATAAAACAAGTACAACATATGCTGACTTCCTTTGCTCATAGACATAGAGCTGATAAACAATCACTGCGTACGGTCCGTCAGCAGAAAACGTCAGGTCGCGATTGGTCTAATCCTATAACATTGAGGTGCATGCATGATATAGGGATTAAACTACCGGCCTGAAAAATATTTTGTAGTGTATTTTTCAGGTATAGTTGAATCCCTATCCATCTCAATTTTCTGGTGTTTTTGTGACTACCTATACGCTGCATGGCCCAGACCGTTCGAATTCGGCAAACCCATGACCAGCTTTGCCGGCTTTGCTGGAACCCAGTTGGTGAAAACAATTGGTGGAACAATTTTTCTACCAGAACCCTGTTTTCAGTGCATCCGCATGTAAGTTCTCTAACCAGTACGTCAAGTTGAACAAAATTTCTATACTGGCTGAGATTTTACCAGTAGGCCTAAATTTTGTATTAAAGGATGCAGGCTAATGATTCAAGCACGTTAATACGTTATACGTATAAAGAACAGTCCGAAAATAAGTAAAACACACACCAAATCATTGTGGGAGAATGGGTTCAGGGTGTCGAAGTGAACCAATTATATACATTACTCTTAAACTCTGGTTAACCCAAGACCAAGTAGCCAATGTCGAATTAACTGTGCATGCGTAATTAAAACAATTAAAGTTATAGATAATAGAGGGAAATCGAGTTCGGAGCGGACAATAACGAACGTACAGGAAACGCATATAATTATATACGTATGCATGTGACCTATATATTTGATGTCTATAAGATGATTTGGAGGGGAAACTTACCAAGTGGGAAGTGGATAATAACAATAAAGGTATAGGGGAAACGAAGAACTGTGTATGCGTGTCGTATATTGCATGTAGCTACAGGCTGCATGCTAATTACATCATCCATGAGAAACAGGATACTGACAAGCATTAATTGGATGTATCAAGTAAATACTATATATATTGCGGATCATTGCCAGTTTCAAGAGTAAGAGTTGAGAGTTATAGTTGCCGATGTACAAGAAGGAAACAAGTCGATCAAAGGTAAAATTTTTATAGACTTAGACAAGAATATTTATATCACATCTACCAGTGCTGATGCCTGTGGCAGTGTGGCCTGGGGTTCACTGATAGTTTAGATTTGGTAGCGTGTAGCGCTCTAGGCCTATACATATTGCAAATATGCCATCTCATGCAATCTTGTTTCACTTTGGCAATTAGATTGTATGAATGAGAAAATATAAAACTATAGAGGTATGTGATAGTCAAGTTAGTTGCAAGAGAATAATGCCACTAGCATGATATTTAACAGCAGTTTTTGGTTGCTTTCCTAGATATTTACGAGAATGACCTATTTGAGGTGTGCGTTCGCCCTTGTTCTCATGGTAAGTATTTAAATAATTTTTATCTTACAGAAGTTATAAATGTTTGCATCCTTTAAGTTTGCACCAAATTTTTACGCTATGCATTTCGAATATGCTTTACAAAATTATATAGCTAATACATACCTTATTGATACAATGATACCTATAAGATTGAAATTTACAGCAGACCGCAAATGGCAAACTTCAGTCTTAAAACCGACTTCAAACCGTATTTAAACAGTTGGCTCAACAGTTGGCTGGTTGAATTAAGGTAGTGTAATTTGTGTGTTAAAATTGTAGCATGAGTAAGGTAGCTACTTAGCTAGAGAAATCTTGTAGAGTTTGTAGAAAGTATACCATCAAATACGATTTAAGTTTGAATGTTCGGCGTTTGCGGTTAGTGATGAGGGATTTTTCAACCGTTACTATAAAAATGCTTAAAAAGCCATAAGACTAATTAGGATATAGACCTTCCAGTAAATAAAAAGAAACTTTCATTTATGAATACTAACAGTTTAATAATTGTGTAGTCAACGGAGAATTTTAGAAAGCTTGAAAAAAGCACAGTTTGCTGTACTGAATATAGCGATATTCAGCCTTCGTACAACCGACCAAGTTTAAGATGAAACATTAATGAGCCATTGAACCGTGCTTGTCATGGTCATGACATAACACATGCACGTCCAATATTACATGCATGACTAATGTATAATTTTCCATAGGGGAACATATGACTCGTTTCGCTTTATTTCAACTTCTACAGCCAGTTTCCTTGCTACAAATATCTCCAACCCAGTAATGAAATTATTTTCTGTTTTTACATCTTGTGTATACTATAATCCTTTTTAATTAAATGCAACATTCTTAAATTAATTATCATATCTCTTCTTGGGCTTTAGTTGCATGACAGCCCGGAATGCATGAGTTGCGTTGAGTGCATGCACTTCCAGACTGTCACTTACGTATTAAAGTATTTGTACGCTCATCAAGCTTTTTCGATTTCCCCTCCAAATATAGGTTGAGCGTTTCTTGATACCAAATTATACCTCTAATCTTTTATTACTCTCTCTCTCTCTCTCTCTTATGGAAAAATATATTCATGACTGTACTAGATAAACATGCGCCATTCAAAAGCAAGCGAGTACGAAATAAAAACAATCCTTGGATGACTCCTGAAATAAAAACACTTTTGATAAATCGTGACAAACTAAAAAGAAAAGCGGTGATTTCTAATGATACAGATAATTGGCTTCAATTTAAACTTGCCCGAAATAAGTGTAATAATATGCTGAAAGAAGCAAAAAGAGATTACTATCACCGGTTGTTTGCAGTCAACAAAGGAAATACCAAAGAAATTTGGAATACAATAAATGAGCTAATGTCCCGAAGCTCGAAATCTCAAAATATTTCTTCTCTTTTAATAAACAAAAAAGTAGTCACAAACAATACTGAAATAGCTGAATGTTTAAACCAATATTTTGCTGAAATAGGGTCCAAATTAACAAACAACGTATCACCATCTACCAATGGCAAAGCTTTTCATCATTATGTGCAACCAGCTGCCACTGGAACGATGTTTATATTACGCCCAACTACTTCGGAAGAAGTTATTAAATTAATTTCCTCAATATCTGATAAGAAAGCTACAGGTCTAGATCAAATTCCGAGTAAATTACTTAAACTCTCTGCACCTATAGTTTCGAAATCATTGTGTGATATTTTTAATTTATCCATTCAAACAGCAATATTCCCTGATGACTGGAAATTGGCAAAAGTATCCCCTATATACAAAGGCGATGCAAAAGATAATGTAGGGAATTACAGACCAATTTCAGTTTTAAGTGCAATTTCTAAGGTTTTCGAGCGTATTGTTTTTGATCAGCTTTACACCTATTTCAATGAAAACAATCTGTTACACAAGAATCAATCAGGCTATAGGAAGTGCCACTCTACTATGACTGCTCTAATAGATGCCACTATTGAATGGCTTACAAACATGGACCAGGGAAAGCTTAATGCGGTTGTTTATATTGATCTAGCGAAGGCATTTGATACAATAAGTCACGAGATATTACTTGAGAAACTCCACATTTACGGGGTTGATGCAAATAGTTTATCCTGGTTTCAATCCTATTTACAAGATCGCAAACAAAAATGTTATGTGAATGACGTTCTATCTGGCGAACGTACCATTAATTGTGGTGTGCCTCAGGGGTCAATTCTTGGACCGTTATTGTTTCTCATATATATAAACGATCTTCCTCAGTGTTTAAAACATTCTACAGCTCGAATGTACGCTGACGATACAAACATAACAACGACAGGAACATCTATTCGAGAAATAGTAACACATGCTAATGATGACTTAAATAATATAAGTGACTGGCTGAAAGCAAACAAACTCAGCCTTAACGTGACCAAAACTGAGTATATGTTCATTGGATCAGATCAAAATCTTGACAAGTTAAGAGATGTACCACTACTATTTCTTGAAAACAAAGCGATAAAAAGGGTCAAAGCAACCAAGTCATTAGGGGTACATATTGATGAAAGGCTAACATGGCATGAACATATTCAAAATATTTCAAAAAAAGTAGGTGCTGGAATTTCAGGTTTACGGCGGGTAAGGGAGTTTGTCCCATTATCGACATTGGTAACAATTTATAGCTCATTAATACAACCATTATTTGATTACTGCGATGTTGTTTGGGACAGCCTTCCTGCTGCTGGTGCCAGCATTCTACAAAAGTTGCAAAATCGTGCCGCTAGGGTTATTACTCATCAAGGTTATGATGTCAGATCCAATGAAATAAGGAAAACACTAAACTGGGAAACTCTTGCAGAACTGCGAGACACACACAAATTAACTATGATGTATAAGATAGTAAACAATTTGGCACCAAAGTATTTAAGAGACCATTTTGAAATGTCTGCCATAGATAATTTTTATACATTAAGAAATAGAAAATTATGCCTTGTACTACCAAAGCCTCAAACTGAATATTTAAAGAAGAGCTTTGCATTTTCAGGGGTAAAATTGTGGAATACTTTACCAGAAGATGTAAA
>CACRXK020012919.1:1841-14556 GCA_902702795.2 Paramuricea clavata
GAGGCCTGGCTATGGTATATACCTTCTGAAAACAAGCCTTTGTTGAAATTCGAATGCCTTACTTACTTACTACTTATCAGGTTTTTTGGCACTTCGTTTTGTATATTTCATTTCCGGTGAATGAACACGGATGGATTACCGGTACATTTCATTTCAGTGAATACACACCCGATATGAATGAAACGCGATACAGTTGAGAAAATAGTTAATGAGAAAAAGTAAACAAAACGTTCTTTGATATAAGGGACCGGTCATAAAGTAGAGGGGGGGGGCTATGAAAAATTGGGGGTGGGTCACTATTTTTCAACACGTCGAAAAGGGTGGGTCAGGAAAATTTATGCACTGTATTAGGGGTGGGTCAGGTAAAATTATTCACGTCTCACAATTTAATAAATAGCAAATAAAAACTTTTGCGAAATCTCTTTAACCTATTAACTTTATATATTAAACAACAGGAATTTACATTTGTATACAGTACATTGGGAAGTGTTCTAGCTATCGTAGTCTACTCAATGTACTGTCATGCATTATGTTTGGACATAGTTGAATTATGTTCAAGAGTCGGGCGGTGTGTTACAACATTTCAATCTCGGAGATTTTTCGGGGATTCTGACTAAACTAGTAAAGAATCGTGGTAAGCCAATGCTGCCAACATACGCGCACCTATCTACATTACCGTACAGTACATTATCTACATGACGGGAGGGGGGGGGGTCACTAAGATTTCTGCTCTAATCTAGGGGTGGGCCACCTCAATTTATTGTCACAATTTGGGGGTGGGTCACTGTAAACCAGTCTTTAAGAAATCAATTTTCATAGCCCCCCCCCCTCTACTTTATGACCGGTCCCTAATAATATAAAATCAAACGAAATGCACTTTCTCATAAAAAAATATAAAAATCTTCCAGTAGATCCTTGGGAAAGTTGGGAAAGCCCCTTAGCTACTTCAATTGGGAAGAGTCCGTCAAACGGACAGTATATGGGCTAGCTAACACCCTGCAGGTTTCGTTTTTCAATACACCCTGTATTTTATGCTTCCATGGTTCAGCATAATCACAGAATAAGAAGGTACAGCAGAAGCGTAACTCAAGCAAATATTTGTCCGCGTTTTTACAAGCGATTCGTCATCAATCACGCCATCCTGGCTAGTACAACCGGCACTTTGTACCTACCAAAACCTGATAAAAAACTTCCGGTTGTACTAGCCAGGATGGCGTGAGCGAGTTAAAATTTTCGTGGACGTAAAACAATAAGGGAACCGACTCGAGTTACGCTTCTGCTGTACCTTCTTATTCTGTGGCATAATGCTCAGGCATTCAAATTATTACAATAGGACATGCAATTTTAAAAGGTATACTTTTTTTCGGGACACCCTGTACTGTAGAATACTTCAAAGACAATTTCACAAAAGTTTCACAAAGTATAAATAGTTTATATATTAATATAATACTATGTATTCTCTTTGAGAAATTACTAACTAGCATCGTTTTGATGCGCATTTCAAAAGGCTATAATTGTTTTCAATCTTAAATTCTTACACTTTGCCTTATTTTACATACAATCTCTGTTCAAAAACTGTTCATTAGCCTGTTAAAAACTCATTGACAATTCATGAGGAATCATGTTCATTAACATAAACGTTATAGCTTTGATTTTATCGGCTTAGGCCTGATTCATGCGTCGCACTATCGTCGAATTTAATTCAGAAGAATTTAGGGACCGGTCATAAAGTAATTACTAGAGGGAGGTGGAGGATAAATGAAATTTCAAGTACATTTTTCCATACCCTCCCAAAAACCTATGGAAAAATTTTCGTAATCCTCTTCAATGTAAGTGAAAATTTTCATATCCCCCCTTTCAATCATTAACAGGTTCTAATGGTGTGAGCTTGCTAGCATTGTCATTGACAATTCAGATGTATCAGATTTATACTCCAAAAGTTCCACGGATACTGAATCCTACTTATCATCTGACATTGAGTCAGACTGAAACATATATACTTTGTGTTGATTTAATAATAATTACAGTATTAAAACAATTCATTCCAAACTTAAATCTGGGCACAAATACATTCAATATTCAACAATAATTATAAAATGTAATTTTTTTCCGTACCTATACTACTAAGATTTTGGTACCCCTCTAGAGGTTCTGTTGTTTTTTTCGTACCCCTCTCAGAGGTTCTGGGTTTTTTTCGTACCCCCCAAAAATATCCTCCACACCCCCTAGTAATTACTTTATGACCAGTCCCTTAATTGAACGAATTAAATGAGACGGTAGTGCATCGTATGAAACGAATTAAATTCATCTGATGAATTAAATTCGTCCAAGACGTTTTATCCGTCATGGTCAGACGGATACAACGTCTGTAGCGCGTCTTCGTTTCGTACGACGTCTTATCGTCGTGTCGAATTAAATGCAAAAATAATGTTAATGTCTGTTTCTCTCTTTCTGAATTCTAATCTCGTGGTTTTTATTTCTGGGTTATCCATAATCGCTAGTATGAATTCGTCTGAATTAAATTCGTCGTTTGAAACGAAACCATTGTAATGCTGAATTTAATAACGAATTAAATTCATCTGAATTAAATTCGACGTACGAAACAGGCCTAAAATAAGATGGGTCGTTTTTTAAGCCATCTAAAACACACAGAGTGCATGCTTTATCAGATATGAAACACTCGGCTGTCGCCTCATGTTTTATATCTGATGATGCACTCCTGGTCGTGTTTTAAATAGTATACGTAATGCATAAAATATAAAATAATGTAAAAGGTGGTAGAATCGGTCAATAGGATTGGACGAAATCAGGTAAGAGCTGTTCATTTATGGCGGGGGGTGGCCCAGAAGAGAAAAGGGTTGGGTAAACAAAATTTTGAGTGAGTAAAAGGTTGGGTAAATGAAAAACAAAACAACTCAAGGGTTGTGTAATAAAAATTTCTTGTCATTTCCAAAGCATGGCTCACTCAAATATTGAAGACTAAAAAGCAATGACAACAGTAATATGTCAACACAACATGTCAATCAATCAGAGTCACTATTCTTGATAATTTTCCGATTTTTCAGGAGGCAAATGGTGTCGCCAAAGAAAGTACATGTGCAGACAATATGATACTTTAGACTGCAGATAATTGCACAAACAGTTATCAAACTCATGTCACAGAAGTGGTAAATGACATGTGTGACAACTGAATGGTATCCTTTTGTGACGTTTTTGCCCAGGGGTGGGTATTTATTTTTTAATTGAGTATTTGAAGTTGGGTAAAAATTGGTTTGACTTTTTAATGGTTGGATAATGAGGAAAAATTTTACCAAGAAACACATTTCTCTTCGCCCCCCCCCCCTCCCCCCATAAATAATGACCGGTGGGGCGTCCGGCGTGTTTGTATCCTTCGTTACAGATGGTATTTTAGCGAAGGACCCTTGGTGGGCTCTCCGACTGATGAATGGTTCTGTCTTCAGCTGATGGTTAATCTGTTATGATTTGATTGATTAATTTGATTGAACTTTATTTAGGCACGCAATCCATTTAAATTGTTTGCAATATTTACAATGAATAAAATTTAACGCCGATTTACATTAACAGATTACTATTTACAATTTATTTTTGAAAATTGAGTTTGATTTCCTTATTTTAATTGGTAATGAATTCCATACCACTCTAGGCTGCTATTCAAAAAAATTGTGTTTGGCTTAGGAATGGCAAAATTGAAGTCATGACCTCGAGTATCATATAAACTATGAAGTATGTTAGCTATGTTAAGATGGGCCTATAACTTGTGGAATATTTTATACATCAAACAAGATTTTTGTTTCATTCGCTTAATTTCCAATATCGGTGTTTAAAAATTTGCGAAGAGCGTATTTCATAGTTGCTCCTAGTAATTATTCGAGCTGCTCAATTTTGTAATTCTTGGAGCTTGTGCTTGGCAGAACTGTATTGAGTAAACTGGGTGGATCATTACTGAAATACTGCTTGGCCTTGATCAAAGGGGTACAAGGAGGTCCAATATTAATAAGTCCAATATTAATAATTAATTTCGTTTGGTACTTTCGGATTGATTAAAATAAAGCAAATTCTTAATTTTGCTGCAAACGTCAGTCTAACATCATATAAAATATTTGAAAAAAAAGTAAAAATTAGAGGAGCGATCAAATATTCAAATGAGAAAAAAATTTCCACTTTCTTTTTCACGTACTTCAGTATCAAGAGATTTTACATAATTATGAAATTATATTTATTCCAAGAAACTACTCATATCGCCCAGCAACCCCATACAAAAATTTTGCTGGATCCATGCTTTCATCCAACGCTTTCATCCACTTTCATCCATGATCTGATGACTCATTCCTTGGAGTGTGTCATGCGTCAAGAAACGTGACTTCAATAGCGAAATTGTGATGAACTTCCCCATCCGCTAATTTATACCCAATCTAAACTACGTCTCGCGATCAAATATTCAAATGGGAAAAAATTTCCACTTTCTTTTTCACGTACTTCAGTGTCGAGAGATTTTACATAATTATTAAATTATATTTATTCCAAGAAACTAGTCATGTCGCCCAGCAACCCCATACAAAAATTTTGCTGGATCCATGCTTTCATCCACTTTCATCTATGATCTGATGACTCATTCCTTGGAGTGTGTCATGCGTCAACAAACGCGACTTCATGGGAAAATTGTGATAAACTTCCCCATCCGCTAATTTATACCCAATCTAAACTAGTCTCGCGATCAAATATTCAAATGAGAAAAAAATTTCCACTTTCTTTTTCACGTACTTCAGTGTCGAGAGATTTTACATAATTATTAAATTATATTTATTCCAAGAAACTAGTCATGTCGCCCAGCAACCCCATACAAAAATTTTGCTGGATCCATGCTTTCATCCACTTTCATCTATGATCTGATAACTCATTCCTTGGAGTGTGTCATGCGTCAACAAACGCGATTTCATGGGAAAATTGTGATAAACTTCCCCATCCGCTAATTTATACCCAATCTAAACTAGTCTCGCGATCAAATATTCAAATGAGAAAAAAATTTCCACTTTCTTTTTCACGTACTTCAGTGTCGAGAGATTTTACATAATTATTAAATTATATTTATTCCAAGAAACTAGTCATGTCGCCCAGCAACCCCATACAAAAATTTTGCTGGATCCATGCTTTCATCCACTTTCATCTATGATCTGATAACTCATTCCTTGGAGTGTGTCATGCGTCAACAAACGCGATTTCATGGAAAAATTGTGATAAACTTCCCCATCCGCTAATTTATACCCAATCTAAACTACGTCTCGCGATCAAATATTCAAATGAGAAAAAATGTCCACTTTCTTTTTCACGTACTGCAGTATCGAGAGATTTTACATAATTATTAAATTATATTTATTCCAAGAAACTACTCATGTCCCCCAGCAACGCCATAAAAAATGTTGCTGGATCCATGCTTTCATCCACTTTCATCTATGATCTGATGACTCATTCCTTGGAGTGTGTCATGCGTCAAGAAACGCGACTTCAATGGCGAAATTGTGATAAACTTCCCCATCCGCTAATTTATACCCAATCTAAACTAGGTTTAGGGTAAAACGCTGATACGGACGGACGGACGGACGGATGACCTATTTTTCTCTAAAATATGTTTAAACATCATATCCGCGTTTTACCCGATCGGGTAAAACGCGGATATGGTGTAAAATATGCTTTTCGGCTCATTCAAAGGCATATCCGCAACGCGGATATGGTGTAAAATATGCTTTTCGGCTCTTTCAAAGGCATATCCGCGTTTTACCCGATCGGGTAAAACGCGGATATGATGTTTAAAACATATTTTAGAGAAAAATAGGTCATCCGTCCGTCCGTATCAGCGTTTTACCCTAACCCTCTAAACTACGTCCACTCCGCGCCCTTGACCCTATAGAGTTTCAGCAAGCGCATTACATGAATTTACATCTCATCCACTTCTGTCATCGGATAATTTTAGCAAAAAATGCGCTCATACGATAAGCATGAACAGGTCCTTTTGTTATGGAATAAAAAGAACTTGGCACGCGAGATTTTCGATACCATATAAAGTAAAAATTTGGGTCTTTAAAGGTGGTCTATTTTTAAGTACAATATCACAAGCTGTCAGACTTATAAATCCAATATACAATAGGAAGAAAACTGGAATATTACATAAAGCACTTGAGAATTTCAGCTGCGTGACGCTCGACCGGAAGTGGAAATATTAATTAGAATTCAATTAGAATGTTTGAAGCAAGTGTAAAATATCAACAACAACAATAACAAAGGGCCGAGCGGAAAGCTCGCCACATGTCTACAGATGTACTTTGATTTTAGCCAATCGAAGAAAAAACCCACGTTTAAAACGTTTGTAAAATTAAAATGGCGTTAGACACGACGAGCGTGTTGATACAGGAAGACTCGTTGGCGAAAGAGACCCTGCGAACTCTGAACCAGATGCGTGGCGAACGGGAGCTGTGCGATATCATACTGCTTGTAAATGGCACAGAAATTGCCACACATCGCGCGATTTTAGCCGCTTGTTCTCCGTATTTCCGAGCGATGTTTCTCTCTGGGTTTATCGAAGCCTTACAGCCACGAGTCGTGCTGAAAGACATCGATACGATTGCATTAATGAAGATTATCGACTTCTTTTACACGTCCGAACTACACATCCATATCACCGAAGTCGAAGCCGTCTTAAATATCGCTTGTTTGCTACATTTGGACTATATCATTGAAGAATGCGAGAAATTATTGCGTCGTAACATAACGGCTGGGAACTGTTTGGGGTTGAAGACGGTCGCTCAGAGATACTCGCTGAATTTCCTGTATAAGCAAGCATGGCGGTTTAGCCTGTGGCATTTTGGAAGCGTGGTGAAGGAGGAGGAATTCCTCAGATTGCCTCCCGATGAACTAGAGTTACTAGTCAGTGATGATCTCTTGAAAGTGAAGGATGAATGTGAAGTTGTGAATGCGGTTTGGCAATGGTTGAAATACGACTTCGCCAACCGGTGTACCGTGGTTACCGAAATCCTGCAACACATTCGATTCCCCCTAATGAACATTGCCGACATAATGCATAATGTCCACGTCAAGGAGTTCTGCCAAAATTACACCCTCTGCCGACAGCTGGTTAGGGAAGCTATCCGGTACAACTCCACTCCCAGACGGCCGGTCCACGATGCAAACCCGCGCCTAAAGCCTCGGATGGCCTCGGAGGATATTTACGTGATCGGTGGATGGTCTAACGGGCAAAAGATGAGCACGGTTCGATGTTTTAACGTGAACACGTTACAGTGGACTTGTATGGCTGGGATGACCATAGCAACCGTCGCTAAGGAGGATTATTTCCGAGTTGTGGTCGTTGATGACGAGCTGTTCACGGTGAGTCGTAACAAAGTCGGGAAGTTCGATCCGATTTTGAATTGTTGGATAACGATCGCAAACGGCCCAGATGTTCAATGTAAATGGGCAGGCGTATGCCATTTGAATGGCTTGATTTATGTCATTGGAGGGCATAGTAGCATGTGTTCAAAGTCATTCGACCCCGAGGCATGTAAATGGACAGATTTACCATCTATGAAGTGTGCTCGGTATTACCCAGGCGTTGCCGTGTTGGGCGGGAAGATTTACGCAGTCGGCGGACTGGATCACCTTTGGTCACCGTTGAAGGCGGCAGAAAAGTACGACCCTCAAACCAACCAATGGCAGCTCATCTCGAGTATGGGTGTCCCTCGATGGAGCCTGGGCGTTGCTGTCGTTAACAACCTTCTCTACGCGATCGGTGGATCTGACTCGAAGGAATTGTGGGCGAATTCTGTCGAGGTATACGATCCGTTACGCAACCTGTGGATTCAAAATGTGACGCCGATGAACGAAGGGCGGCGATGCTTGGGAGTCGCAGTTGTGAACAACAACATCTATGTTGTTGGCGGACGTGTTGTCAACACTATCGAGTTTTATGATCGGAAGAAGAATCAATGGAAGATTGTTGGGTCTGTGAACTCTCAATGTAACTTCGGTTGTGTTGCACTGCGGCCAATCTAGGTAAATGCTGATAACATAGGGACGGTTGTGACATCTGTGACCATCAGTGAACGGACAGCCCATGTAAGTTCAAGTTTTACAGACACTCTGTAGTTGTAGGTAGATATTTAACATGTCTGTACTACTAGCTTAGGGCTGTAATGCATTAAAGGTGCAAAATAGAAAAAGATGGGTACAGTAAATAGTTTGATGGATAAACAGCTTGATTGGTAAACAGCTTGATGGGTAAACAGCATTTCCCTGTTAACGTATGACATATCCCCCAGGCCAAAAAATGACAAGTTGGTTTCACATTTCATCATGACAGATAAAATGTTGAACAGAACCATATTTTGGTAAAAAATTTTAAAATCTGCAATTACAGTATACGTATACATCAATAAAATATTTTATGGTCAGAGCCATGTTTATTAAACAGGCTGACCGGAATTTTGGAAACTTGAAACCAACAATTATTTATTTTGGCCCTAATATCAAGTGTTATAAAAGAAATTGATTATAAATTAAGACACTGTGATACAGTGCTGTTGGAAGCAAATTGTTATTGGGGAGGGGGGCTTAATGAAGGGGGTTGGGGGCATGCTCCCACAGAAAAATTTTGCAATTCCAAAGCCTTGGAAGAGCATTTTTATCAAAGTTGTGAATTTCTTGTATTTAAAAATTCAATATTTTGTGATGAACTTTATAACTTTTATGTTGAGGACCCCCGCCCCCACTTCCAACGACCCTGTGATAACCATTTGTCATAGCACATAAATTAACAACCAATGTGCAATGAAAATAGAGGTTTGCTGACAAATACACATGTATGTCTATTATTGATAGAGATTATATATAAATGAAACAAAATCTATGTAAATAATTAAGAGATAAAATTAGTTGTAGTTCAGTTGCATTGGACATAATGCAAATATAAGTTATCCTAGCAATTATATAAAGTCAGTTTATTCAAATTAATATTTGTTAATTTATACAGGGTGTATAAAAAAAACAACAAGACCTTTAGAAATCAAGCTATTATTGCTAAAACAGAAGTGAATTTTATGCATGACAAAGTTATTTAATTAAAACTTTAATTTTGGTTTTGTCCAACATATGAATTACATGTGCTTGTTAATTTAACAGCACATAAAACAGTGAAATCTTGTTGCTCTGTGGTCAGTTGAACCATTTTTATTCGAAAATATGACTAATTAGTAATTTGACAATTTTTATGCAGTTAATTGCTCCTTCATTCGATTTGAATCTATTTTAAATTCCCAGGAGCATAAAATCCTGTGCAACAATAGTTTGATTTTCTAAAGCTCTCATTTTTTTTGCACCCTGTAGTACTTCGGATATTATTTAAATAAAGTATGAAATAAATTATCATAAAAATCTATTTTTTGTCACTGGCTTCTCCAATTTCATGACAGCGAGTTAGTAATTAGCCTAATGTATTAACCTATTAAGCTGCAATGCACCTAACATTACTTTGCTCTGTCTAACGCCAGACGATTTTACTTGCTTACATAGTTGTGTGAAATTTTGTGTTAGCATTGTATAGTGTGATATAACAAAGAAGGAAAATTTTGTCAGTGGACAATTCACTTTAAATGTATGTAAGTTAAAACTACAATTGTCTCGAACATTTTTATGTAAATTATTAATCCGTAATAAGATGGTTTCTTGTGAAATTTGGATAAAACAAGCGCTCATGAGTTTTCCAAAGACCTCAAATAGCACTCATCCTTCGGACTTGTGCTATTTTAATGCTCTTTGAAAAACTTACTCGTGCATGTTTTATCCAAATTGCACTCGAAACCACCCTATTACCTGTACTAATGCCAGACGATTTTACTTGTCAAGGCTAAAATATAATAATGGGTTATTATATTTTCTAAAAATGCTTTTCTAACTCATGGCTGTAACTTTGATTTTTGTGCAGGGGCGTCGCTAGACCTCTTTGAATGGGGGTGGTGTAAGTTAATTTTGCCGAGTTATCAAGGCAAATTTTACCGAGTCACTACAACCGCTAATTGTAGGGGGGGGGGAGAGTTGGCGAGTAGGGGGAGAGAAATTTTTTCTGGACATACTAAAATTTTTCGGAACCTATAATTGCAAATTGCCTAAAAATTGCTGAGTCTAGCAGACATTTGCCGAATCAGCAAATCTATGATGAATGGGGGGTGTTACACCCCCCTCTAGCTATGCCCCTGTTTTTGTGGAGGTAACCAATCTTCCATAGTGTTCTGTGGGGAAAACACTCGGAAATGCATGGTTGAACTATTAACAAATTTGTCACATTATTCAATATAATTTATTGAATGTTTTGTCGTTTTTCACACACCGTATTTAATTGTTTAATTGACAAGTTCTTGCGTGTGAGTTGCTACAATATATTTCGAGTCACTTGTGAAAAATTGAGGGCTTTTTACCTTGCTTTCTTTCACCAAGTTTGCATGACACGTGTTTGCGGAAAATTTGCTATAGATTTGTCAGGACATTCTACCGATATAAAAGAAAAAGAATTATTTTATTTCACAATTTCTACATTTCAGTGGTTAAAAATATTAGGAAAGAACAAGATATGCACCATTACCTTTAGGAAATTGTTTAAAATAACAAAATGAACGAATATTCTTTAAAACTACTTGCCAAAATGGCAAAATTTAAAACCCAGTGTTTAAAACCCTTCTTTTCCCGCCAGTGCGCCTGCGAGAGACATTTACCCCCCTGAACATCCACCAATTTTGAATATTTTCAGGGGGGGTGAATGCCTCTCGTAAGACACTTGGGAAGAGTTTTGAATTTTCCACTTTCTTATTCTACCATTTCAAAAAAAATTTTTCTGAAAGGCTTATTTTATATGGTTTATTTCACAACTTTAAGGCAAGCTAGGCCAAACTTTATGCAATATGCAAAACCTATAGCCTGATTTTTTACCTACAACGTTTTTATATAAACTTAAACTCGTTTTACTGATGCAAAATGTCGAAAAACAAGGGAAAATTATTGTACGGTTGTGACCTATAAATTATCAACCTATTCTTGTACCTAAAAATACTCTTTATGCACATAATTTGAAACATGCATTAAAAAGAAAAATACAGTAACTCCACACAACTTAAATAACTTGGAAAACATCAAATATTTCAAAACAAATGTGCTTTTAAAAAATCCAAAATTTAAAAATCCATGTACCAGGTTTCAAGGAAGATAAAATCTGCAACATGGAAGCTCAGGTCCAAAGGTTACGTAATACTTCGTGAAATAATACTATTGTGGATCACTTCGACGTGGACTGGCAGTTGTATTTTAAACGTTGAAATAAAATTATTTTAGCAAATATATAGTTTGTTATGAATAATTTACAGCGTTTACCAAGGCTTCTTGGTCGTACGGTAGGTGTAGAGTTAGTTTTGTCTTGAAATTTACCATGATATTGCCTGTGCCAAGTTGTACCATGTGTGTGTTTGTGATGTTGTCTCTGTTTCTGAGTGCATCCACACCAGGCAAGCCGAAAAGTTTGTTTAACCACGGTGGGAATCGAACCCGCGACCTTTGGTTTGCCAGTCCAATGCTCTACCAACTGAGCTACGAGGTCAAATTGGTTCGAGTCGGTGATATTTTGGAACTGAGTCTAGTTCCTTCAATATCAGTGTATTGTACCAAGAGGGCCCCCTATACCTCTTCACAATATGCTTTCACGTAAAAATATTTTGCCTTTTCACGAGTCACGGATTAAGAAAATCATCGATCACGTTTCACGGCTAAGTAAAATAAGCCCTTCACGCAAAACGTATAGGGGGCCCGATCACGTTTCACGGCTAAGTAAAATAAACGCTTCACGCAAAAAGTATAGGGGGCCCTCTACCAAAGGTTGCAGGTTCGATTCCCACTGCAGTCAATCAATCTTTTCAGTTTGCCTCTGTGTGGACAAAGTCAGAGGCAACATCACAAACATATATTTTCAAGGTGCATATCATCAGAAACAGAAAAATTGTACCATTTAACCCATTGAGTGGCGGCACTCTCCACCTGACGAGTAAAATCGTCTGGCGTTAGGCAGAGTAAAATACTCTGGCATTAGACAGAGTAAAATACTCTGACGTTAGACAAACTAAAATGCTAAAGTACACGCATAAAAACGCTCAGGTTGATGCAATACTGATGAAAACAGGATTGAACAATGTTTTGCTGCCCACATTGTTCATAGCTGTCAACAATATTGAACAATATTGTTACACCCGATTCAGGCTCAACAACATTGTTCAATATTGTTGACAAGTGTGAACAACGTGGGCAGCAAAACATTGTTCAATCCTGTTGAGCAACAGGCTCGGCATTTTTTGCCATGTAGGGTGCATCAGGGTGCATTACCAAAGGGTATTACACATGCGTACATACAATATTTTTAATTTCTTAATTCTAGACTCTAGTCTTTGCAGAAGCCAATTTGAATCTTTACGAATGAAAAGAATCTTTACGAATGAATCCGATTGGATTCGGATTGGTTTCGGATCGGATTTCCACATTTCTATTGTAGAGACAAATGACACACATGTGTTAACACGACATACGTAAAAACGCACAAGTTGTAACAAACCTGCAGCAGACTTGTAGCAATGCTGTTCCAACAACTTGTCAACAGGATGTGTTCGCACTGCTTGTT